>RJWM01009889.1:0-65957 GCA_004363535.1 Dasyprocta punctata | reverse complement strand
CGGCTGCTCCCGGTCTTCCTGCCCTCCTCCCCGCTAGACCATCTCCGCGCTCCCGACCCTACAACTTTGGGGGGAAAGCGTCACCCAACTCCCAAATCATTCGACTTCAGGGAGAGAAGGGAGATGAGGACCCGCCATACACTCAGGAGACACAACCACGGCCACAAAAAGAGCGGCGGGTGGAGAAAGACGGGAAAGGGGCAGAAATCACCCTCAGCCAACACAGGACATCTCCCCGCGGCACACACAACACGTCCGGACCCAAGAAATCGCTAAAGCCGGTATCTTCTCCGCTGCCCCTCAGGCTGAGCACCTTTCCGCTCCCCAAGCTCGGGTCCAGTCATCGCACTACAGATGCCCGGGTCGCTCCCTTCTCCCACCCCGTCTCCCGCGCCGCCTTCTCAAAAGCAACACCAGAAAACTCTGCCGGCCTAAAGGTCATCTGCCTACTTGGGCCGCTCCGGCCGGCGCGCGTCCCGCTACGGCAAAGCAAGGCTGGCACCTGGCAAGTGGCCGTGTCCAAGAGCGCAGCAGACGCCTCCGGCGCGCGGAGCCGGGGAGCCGGGAAGCCCCGCTCCTTCTCCCCCGCCTCCCCCGCGCCCCACGGCGCCCCGGGGCTTTACCTCTCGGCCCCCTTCCCCGCGGCTCTCCGCCTTGCGCATCCTCTCGCCGGCCCCGGAGCGCACTCCGAGGCTCTAACTTCCCGCCGAGTCCATTAGGGAGGAAAGCCGGGGACGGGGGCGGGGAGGGCCGGGAGCGGGAGGCGGGGGAGCCCCGGCGAAGGCGCGGCGGGAGGAGCGCGCGAGGAGCCACCCTCCCGGAGGCCGGCCCGCCGCCCACGCTCACCTGGTCGGGGGGCTGCGCCGGGCCGGCCCTGGCCGCGGGCGTGGGCTGCTGTTCCTGCTTCATGGCTGTCATCGCCGGCGGCCCGCGCTCGCCCCAGCGCACTTCCTCGCGGGCGCCTCAGACTCGGGCAGCGTCCCCGGGCGGCGACGGCATGTCACAGGCGCCCGCCGCGCTCCCGGGGGGCGGAAGGGAGGCGGGCGACGGGGCTGGGCCGGGGGGAGGGGCGCGGCGGCGGCCGGGGCTCGCTGCGCTGGGGTCCCCGCTCCGGCCCCCGCACGCCCGCCGAGTGCCCGCGGCCCCGTCCCCCGCCAGCCGGAAGCGTCTGCAGACGCGCAGCCCCGACGCGCCCGAGCGGCAAGTTAGCGCAGCGGCGCGCGGCGGGCGGGCTGCACCTGGCCGCGCCGGAGCGGCGTCTGGCGGCGGCGGAGGAGCCGGGTTCGCCTCTACCGCAGTCCGCGCCCGCGCCGCGCCGCGCCGCCGCCGCCGCCCGGGGCCCCGCGCTCAGCGCGCCAGGTGGGGCAGCCCCGCGCCGCGCGCCCGCATCGCCCCAGCCCCGCAGCGCGGACAGAGCCGCCGGCGCGCCGGCTCCCCGCTCGCGCAGCCCGGGCAGCCCGGCTCTGCGGGCTCCCCGGCCCCTCCGCCCCCCGCGGGCTCCTGCTAAAACCCGGAGACGCGGAGCGCGCCCGTGCTCAGCTCTCGGCGGCCCCGGCGCGGCCACTGGGCATGCTCCGGCGCTCGGCGAGCAGGCAGAGGGGCCGGGGACCCGACTCCCCCTGGGGGCGAGCAGCACCTGGCCGCCCCTGAAAGCCTGTCCCAGGTCGCACCCTGGGGCTCTGCGCCTCCTGCTCCGCCCCCAGGACAGCCTTTGCCGCCAGCGTGCATTCCTCAGATAGCTCCCTGGTTAATGCCAGTGCAATTCCCAAAGGTTTGCTAAAAAACGATAGTAATACAATAAACGTATTGAAGATAACCTGACAGTTCTTTTAACACATCCCACCCTCCCCCCGGAAATACGGAGAAAGAAAATCTTCCCATTTTAAATTCTCCCGCTCCACACAACCCTGTCCCGTCCGGAGACTGTTTCCTGGGCACCCACCATGGGTCGGGCGCGCAGTGAAGCAGAGGTGTGCGAGAGGGGATTCCGGGGCAGCCCTTGCAAAATCCCCAGCTGCCCGAAGCTGACTTTATAGGGCGCTGAACCGGAGCTGGAGCAAGGATACACATCAATGAATCTACGGAGCTCTTTGCACGTTGGATAACTGTGGGTAAAACATACAAACTTAGCTAGTTTCATCCAGGCACACAAGGACCTGGCTTTGCCCGGACGTTCTGGGGAGGCTGTGCTTCAGGCGGATGGGCCACAAACAGGTGCCTCGTCTCAGACAGAGGCTGCAGAGATGCTCACCAGGCGAAAGGCAGAAGGGAGTCAGACATCCAGATGTTAAGGAGTTCGGCATCAACCTTGTGAGGCAGTCATAGCACAAGGGAGCAGAGAATTTGGGCAGAGGTATGGGGCAGCGCTGAAAGGACTTTATTAATTAAGCACTCACAGTCTTATATAAATTACTCAGGCTGAGAACTAGTCCCTTGTTAGCTGAGGGGCCATTGCGGGATAGTAGGAGTCGCATTTCTGTCCTAATTCCTAAAACATGAATTATTATGCTAATTTTAATAATGTTAATTTTAATAATAGCCATTTTGCAATGCATTGCTTAAAAGAAATACATCAGCGATCACCAATAGAAAGAATCTGGATGAAGGAATATCTTGCTTTTGAAAAATACGCACTGGGGCATATTGTGAGTGACCTAGTTGTTTCATTTCAATACAAATAAGTTTTTGATAAGAGTAACTTCACTATTTGTAAAAATATAAGGCAAGCATTTAAAGAGAATTGCCAGTGAAATAGCTATTGGGGAGTTTATCATATAAATTTGACAATCTAGAATTTTTCTTCACATGTTATTTGAGAGGTGGGGGAGAGTGATACGCATTATTCAGAGACTGTTTCCAGCTTTATATTTGGATTTTCTTTTTTATTATTCGGGTATATTCACACTTTCAAGTGCTTCCATTATGAACAATCTGCTTGACTTGAAGGAATTTACTTTCTGACAGAGACTTTTGTCACACACTAGAGGGAATTATTTTCATTCTACTTATGATTGTTATTTGATTGAATTCAATGGTTGAACTTGTATCCATTTTCAGTATTCAGTTTAAAATGTATTTTGGTTTACAATCCAAGACATAAATTGTTACAGGTTTCACATACTTTGTGTGTCTATGAGAGAAAAATTTGTTTTTCCACAAAGACTTCTTTGATTTGAGTCTTCATTTTGAGGGTGAGTTGTTATTTTTTTAAGTTAAGATCCCGATTTTTAGTTCTTGAAATTTAGGTGAAGGGCACTAATTAAGACTTAATGACATGTAAACGCCTTTTGCTAACTTAGACATTTGGCTTCTTTTTTTTTTAATGTGATGCACTTGAATTACAATGTAAGATTTTGAACTTCACTTGCAATTTAATTTTATTATGGAGCAAAGAAAGTTCTGATGCCCAGGAGAAATAAACAAATACCACCCTAAGAGAAAACGTTTGCTGTTCTGTTTTATGTGGCTTCTAATTGTGGCATCATTCAAGGAAAAATGAAAGCACCAGTTCACACTGAAATTGTCTATAAAGCATTAAAACTACTCATGTAGATGTTACCTTAATGCATTTAGGCCAGAAGCACCTGTCCCAAACCAGGAGTCCTCAGATGGCCTGCGCCTGCAGTCCACAGAGGAGCTACTTAGCATCTGTCTTCACTTTCTTACATGGTGAAATCAAAATGTTTAAACTAGGTGATCATGAAAACACTTTTTTCCCTAAACTTCTGTGATTCCGTATTGACTTTATAAATCAAAAGACTATTTTCTGTGATACATTATTTATACATGCTTAAAATTTAGTGCATAAGTCAACTAACACTTAGAAGTATACTTTTAAAATGAATAGCTTGGAAATTGCTTCGCAAAGGACCCAGAGTGTCCACTGAAAATTCCTCATGCTCTCTCAGTACACAAGAATGAGTTCCAATAATTTTGCTTAGTAGTATTTTCTGCATTTAAAAAATAAGTATATATGTTATTTCTGAGAATAAAACTTCTCTTTAAAGAGTTTTGTTTTGACGTGCAGAATTTTCAAGTACTTTTTTCCTACCTATCTTTGAAGAGCTAACTTAAGAACAATCATGTATGGTATTTTATAACATTCACATAGTGGTAAGGAAGCTTTTTTACAGTTTTTGTGGAATTCAATCAGATTCTCATAACTGAAAAACACCTGCAGTGATCCCTGAGTAAAATTTCTTCCACTTAAAGTTATAAATGTTCTGCAACATATGACCATTTCGGCTGAAAAAATTTTGCAGAGTTAACCTCTAGTGTTTCCTAGAAACTGAAATGCCACAAATTTCAGTTTCAGAATCTCATGTAGACATAAGTCATAATTCTGCTTTCTGGGTGTATGTTTTTTGGGTTGCTGAAGTGCTCAAAAACCTGGTCACATACAGTATTGTGAAAATCAACAATATCTTTCTCTTCTCCGCACTCAGTGCCTTAAAACTAAGATACCAATGTAGTGTATCTCATTTATCTAGAAATAATAAGGTGAACATTTGATGGTAGGTTATGACATTCAGATAGTGACGAACTGAATCAAGACTATCATTAAACTATTTTGGCGTCAGTAGGAAGCGTAAGTTGTCCTGGAGATACACAGGTCATATATGTTGTATTCAGTCTTACATCTCAAACTGTAGACTCTGGAACAAGAAACTGAAGTGTACCCCTTGAGGAAACCAAATAAAAATAAGGCCAGGTTAAACTATGATATGTCAAAGAAAAATAAAATTTCCTTGAAATTTCATGAAGCAGAGTAGCCTTTATGGACAAACTCTTCAACTTCAAATAAATTAGATAGGAAAAAGGGAATTGTGTAAGCAGCTTGTTCCCTAGGATCTCTCTACCTTTTCCTTCTCTCCTTTCTGAAGTAAATCTGCGGTGTCAGGTAAAGGCTACCTTAACAGGGATTTCCCTAACATTGACCAGTTCTTTCCTGAGTGTCTATAATGAGCACAACACCAGGAAGGCAGGCTTCAAGGGCTATGTCTTCAGAGATCTGGCCTGAAATGCGCCCAATTAGCTCTTTGCAGATGGAGAAACAGCATTAGCTCACATCTTCTACTATCATTTGCTTCGATTTATAAATCACCTCTGCTCACCTCGACTGGCTTCTTGAATTCCCCAAAGTATATATTGTGTGGTTGGACAGAAAACCAATACACAGTGACCAATATTCAGAAACAAGCTGTATTTTAGCAGCTCTAGCCAATATACTATAACATGTTTATTTTTAAAAAGAAAAAAAAAAAGAAGGCATTGTATAGTTAAATGATATCCATGTACGCTCACTACTCAGACTACTCTCTGAGGTTCTTTTGGCATTAACTAAATTTTTTGTCAGTCTCTGTCTATGACGAGAAGACTTTTCTGTTATAAAAATTCATGGCCCAATTATGATCTCTGGTGGAAGCAGACAGAGTTGCAGTATCCTGAGAGCCACTCTTGTTGCTCACTGGAGACCTGGAGAGATGGACACACTGCTCATTCGTCCTGTGTTTCAATGTGGCTGAGACTCCTTGGTTGTTATATTTATGCACCTTTAACCCCACAGCCTTCTGTAACAAATACAAGAGCACTGAGACCATAAAAAATGCAAATTATTTTTCCATGTATGATTTTTTCTATATGTTTAGCTACACAGCAAAAGGACTGTGAAATGTGAGAATTTTCCTGCTATATTTTTAGCCACCAGATACTCAATCAAAGGGTTAGATTTGTTTATTTTGCATTTTGACAGTAATCATGTAATGATTGGTCATGTTAATACAGAAAAAAAGGCCTTTTATTTCTTTTAACTGATATTAGTGACTTTTTTCCTGACTTTTGTGATATTGTTAATGATATTATTGGTTATTTTTTGCCTGATCTTCACACTTCTTTAGAGATAAATTTTCTGAATCAGACTCTCTTTTCAAATGGTAGAAGGGTTGTTAGATATAAAAGTATATATAGAAATATTGGCATAACTTTTTTTTTCTTTTTAGATAATGAATTTGCCTCTGATGAATAAATTTCTCTGAACCTGGTATGTCTTGTTTCCCTAAATAAGACTAGCTTTTCTAATGATTCAAGACAAACTCTTTCTTTTTCTCCTTGGAAAAATACATTTCCAAGCTTTCTCTTACATTCAGATTTATACTGAGTTACCCGACTTCTTATATAATTCCCTGAACTTCTCAAAGCATGCATAAGATAGTCTAGATGGATAGTTTGCCAGTAATACAGATCCCTTCTTGTATTCATGTGTCCATCTATCTGTTATCCTTTCATATGTGTTCAAGAGAAAAAAGAAATTGTTTAAATCACTCAATTTCTGTCTTGCAAATCTAAATATTTAGTAGAACCACATGTCTTTAACAACACCAAAAAAAGAGAAGAGAGAAGATGACCAGAGAAAAGTTGGGGTGATAAAAGTTGGGGTGCCAAGCGAACACATGCCAAACACTGTAGGGATCTTAGGATGTTTTAATTCTCATATTTTTTATTATTGCTATGATAGGAATATGAAATATCTTAAATCCTCTTGATCAGGTAAAAAACATTCTCCCTGCCTTATTTGTATAAAAGTATTTGTACAATTTTGCAGCGCACAGCCCAAATTGCAACTTCCTCTTTCCTTTGTAAATGATTCATATTCAATATTCTCAATTAATTTCCAGCTCGCCTTTTCTTGAAATATTTTATAATTCGTTACATTTCAAAATCAGGCAGAAAGCATTAGTGGAGAAGGTGGAGATAATCTATAACAAGATAGTTCATACAAATTAATGACTATAAAAATACTTCATAATGAATTAGTTATTGACATAGAAATGTTTATGTGAGTGTTTAATCTTAGTTTCTAAGACATCAAAAATCTTAAAGGATGGATCAGCAGTTCTCGTTAGTGGTTATGTGCCTTCCATGCACAAGCCATCCACTTTTCCATCTTCTCAAATATATGTAACTGGATTAAATTGTGTGTGTTAGGGTAGTGGAGAGCAAAGGCCTAACTGGTCTCCTTGGACAAGTAGGGGAAGTGTCCTAAGAAATTAGGAATAGAAGATTCACTCTTTTCTCTCAATATTAAGTTGTATTAGAACCTTCTATTAACATTTATGGATTTTCTTTATCAAACAGAGATACTGAGAAAAAACTTAATTTTTGTATTTCTGTTGCCTTAGACTACTTCAGTTTTCTGCATTTAGTATGTAGGAAGTCCACGTGCTAAATTCCTCTGTTGTACTGATGCTGGAAATGGGTGAGTGATCACTAGATGTTTCTTGCTTTCATGCCATTAAGGAAAGCCCAGATGAACATAGTATTCCCCATTACTTAGGAGCAGGTATAGTGTTATAAAATATGGAGCATGTAATATTAATAAATCAAAGCAAAAAATTTTGAAGAAAAGAGTTATACTGGAAATATCACTCCTAATTTATTCTATTACTGTTCTAATGTATATGTTTTTAAAAATATATATTTAAATATTAAAAAGTGTATATTCTAATTTGGAGGAGAAAGGGCTAGACTGATAAGATGATGAGGAAATGCTAAACTTAAATAAGTTGTTTGGTTGTTTTATATACACCTTTTATCCCCATAGGTTGTCCATATGGTGGTAGCAAAGAGTATCACAAAGTTAAAAGAATCTTCCAGGATTACATCCAATTCCATGAACATACTTTGTTTTATATCCTTAGCACACATTTTGATAAGCTCATTTACCCGAGTTACTAGTTTTTGGAACACACATTCAAAAACAAGGTAAGATAAATTGTTGTTTAATGGGGCACAAATATTGGCAAAACAGAAACTGTGTAATCTTATAGATAGAGGGGGAGGGGAAATAGGAAAGGGAAGGAAAAAGATGTAAATGTGTTGTGTACATGTACCAAATCCTCATGATGAATGTAATCACTATGAACAGAAAACACATGCCAATAGTTCTTTTAAAAAGAAAAGAAAGAGAATTTTGTCCCTTCACTTAAAATAATAGAACAATTATCATTTACTGTGGGAAAAGTGGAAGAGAGGCAATCATCCATATACAATTTAGCAAGATTTAGGGTATAGTTACACTATACTGTTATGGTTGATACATTTTGTCGACTTGGGAAGTTTAGAAGTTTAACTAAACAATTCAGCAGGGAGCCAGGGTCTCTACTTTGTAAATGTCCTCATCCTGTGCAAGAGGAGGGCACAGAGATTTTGTGAGTGCTACACCCACACTGGGAAAGGGGGGTGGCCTGTGTACAATATAAGGGACAAAAAGAGGATTGCTCTTCCTCCTTCTTGCTCTTGTTACATTTGCTGTCCTCTGCTGCTTTGTAGAGTTTCCCCTGTGCCAAGTCACCCTGCCTTGGAGCCAGTTGTTTATGGACTGAAACCTCCACAAATTGTGAGCTAAATAAATCTTTCCTTCCTTGATTTGGGGCATCAGGTATTTTGTCTCAGCAATGAGAGAAAAGTAACCAAGACATACATTATACTATGTTAAAAAATTTCATTTAGACTACATTAAAATATATTGATATATTTTTATTTAAAAAATAAAATTAGGCTTTACATACTTTCTTTAAAAGACTACAAAACTTAAATAATGCTAGACTGACATAAGAATTTCCAACAGAAAACTATCAAAACTAAATACTGTGTAATATTGCTACATGAAAAAATAAATTATATACTATGAATTAGCAAATTAAAGACTACAGGTCAATTCCAATTCATTTCTTCTTTTTATAAATAAAGTTTTACTGGAACATAGAGACAATCATTCACTTATGTCCGACAGTAGATATAACAGGAGCGTTAAGGGCTTTGACAAAGATATATGGACTACATAGAATAAAATACTTACTCCCAAACCTCACAAGACATTTTTGAACTTCTGTTAACAACAAAAAAGAATGCCATAAAACTCATGGTTCACATTTTTAAAAACTATAATATATTATTTCAAGATGCGTAAAGGACATTTGGAAGCTCTTAGAGTAGAAAGAATAATATGAATTAAAATTAAGAAAATGGAGAAAGCTAAAGAATTAGAAATAGAAAAAAAGCATCATTTTAGAAAAAATTCTAGAAAAAACATAAAAGAAAATAGCGTCCTAAAGAAATCGAGGTAGGAAATAGAAAAATTTTAAAAACCAAAATGAAAGAAAGAAAGAAGTTGCAAGAGGTGACATGTACTGTAGAGGACAAAAGAAGGTTCATTATACAGGCTATGACACTTCCTGTGTAGAAGAACAAAGCAAAGGGGAAATCAAATTTAAGGTGATTCTGAAATTGAAAAAAAATTAATTTAATGAAAAATTACACAATGTACCTAAGAATATTCATACAACACAATCAGCAAAGAATGAAATTAATTGATGATAAGGAAAAATAATTCTTTGACCATGAGAGAACAAGGACAACTGATTAAAAAATGAACTAATATTAGAATATCATTAGACTTTTGTGTTGCACCATTTCATCCTACAGGGAAAAAGTGAAATGATACATTTAAGATATTCAATTAAAGGAAATGCAAACTAAGAATTTTATACACAGTAAAACTAAACTTTCAGTTTAAAGATCACAAAGAGACTATTATCTACACACAATCACTCAAGAAATAGGTCTTAAAGAGTCCATTTCAAGGTATCTGCTGAGAAGGAGCTTCAGAATGTTAGATGACTGGAACATTACAATTCAGTAAAGATGTAACAAAAGTGATATACTCCTGTGTAATTTTAGATTTTTTAATAACCATCTGAAAAACTAACAAAATTGTTTAAATTAATTTTGAAATTTTATTTAGTCCAAAACATTGCAAATACTGTCATTACGATATATAATTTATAAAAATTATGTACATTTTGGGTTACCTGATATTTTTCCAAAACCCACTGTCCATTTCACACTGAGAATACAAATCAGGTCAAGCTAGTGAAATCTCAATTGTCTAGTAGTGCATCCAACTAGTAGCTCCATGGAGAGCTTAGTAGTGGAGAAAAATGAACATAAAGATATAGTGAATATTAAATATTTGCTGATTATAGAATTAAGACAGATTGATGGTTAAATGAGCAAAAATGCATGATAGCTGTAGAAAACGCAGTCTCACTGCTAACCCTCCTGTGCATTTACTATGAATTAATAATAATGTCTCCAAAACGGTTCAATTTCAGAGAATTTGTTTTTAAATTAACCACCCCTATTTATATCTTCTTTAGGGAAAACCCAATTAGACGAGTAGCCCAAGTATGTAAGAGATTCATTTTAAAGAAAAGAAAAGGAGGCGCTTGTGTAGGGAAGAGAGATGCCATGTTCATTAAATTACAAGTAAAACACATCCATGTGCAAACTGATGACTAAAGTATAGTACCTAAGAATGCATACTTCATGAGGAGCCATAAAGAAATGCAAAAAAATGATTACTAAAAAGTCATGACAATGATTATTTCTGGAGCGAGAAAGGAAGAAAAATAACAAGAGAATTCTGGGGGATTAGCAATGCTTTCTTTCATGACATGGGTGATACCTAAAATGGTATAGGCCTTTTAAAAATTTTGTGTTGTTTTCTGTCTCTGTATTTGATATTAAAAATGAAAAGTTTAAAATGTGCCAAATAGAGTTACTGGCTCTTATTAAATACTCAATAAAAGGTAGCTATTTAAGAATATAAAGTAAAAGACAAGGGTTATTCTTAGAATGGTTCTTTCTGCTCTTATATTTTTAAGATGATGATAAATCTCCATCTCTCCATTATCATGCTCTATCTCTAATATATGTACTGAAATAAAATGACTCGTTCATTTCCAAAGTGTTTATGGTGTTGAGGGCAGAAAAGCAACCTTGTTTATGTTTTCAGAATTCTTTGGAGTTTGCAAACACCAGGACAGATTGAAGAGATTGTAAGGAGAATGTTACTGGGGAGCCTCATTATAAGACCATTAACTCATTTGCATACTGTTAAATACTGTATCAAGTTAACCTGTATTTGACACCATGGACTAAATTACAGATTGTGGTTTGTTTATTCAATCTCAAATTTACCTCTAAAATATAAGCCCCAATCTAAGTTCTTTTCTTACTTGTGGAGAACTACACGGTCTGTGAAGGAACACAGATGTTCTGAGTTACAAAACAGGTCAGTAGCACAGTTACCATAGTTGGTACAATGCCTATTGCTGTCTCGGTAGTAGTTAGTCAGAGCACAGGATACAGGCATGATGTCTTGTCTGAACAACATAGCCCAGAACATTGTTTTCAAGGAACAGAGAGAAGTTAGCTTTATAGCTATATTAACTATTTATCTTTTTTTTTTCTGAACGAAAGAATAAACCTGGAAATTTAAGCAATAATAAAATGGGGAAGAAATATGCAAAAACAAAACAAAACAAAAATAAAAACAAAAACAGAGGTTCTTCTTAACAGGATTTGTGGTTTCAAGTGACCAACTTCTTACCTTCCTGGTTGCCGTGACTTGTATGTCTATGGGGCTAGAATCCTTAGTCTGGAATTTTCTACCCATAAATGAGTCCATAGCTTGTTATTCTTGCTGAGCAATAGCCAGTATAAGAAAGATGTCTTCTTCTCACAGAACCAACATTCCTTCCCGTATGACACCTGGCTCAGCACCATGTGCCCTCACATTGTTGCCAAGTCATAGTCCAGTGGGCTGTGTCTCAGTACCCAAAATGAGGTTTTCCAGTTTACCCAAGGAATGCTAAAATCTCCAAATGTTCACATCTCCGCAGATACACACTCTAAATGCAGGTTTACTCCACCTAAAAGCATTTGCAAATTCATTTAGAGTTCTCAGAAAAGCTATCCCTGTCCATTCCAGTTGAAATGTGCTTTCTCCCACTTTCCAGGGTACTTAATTTCTGCTCATATGTTTGTCTCATACCATTTATTTGCTTCAGCTGTTAGCTCTCCTAATACCATTCTAGCGCACTTTCCGTTCTACCACTGCGGAGTCCATTCTAATTGTTTTAGCTCTTCTATGAATAATAAAAATAGTGAAAACAACAGTAGCTCATATTTATTGACTCCTTAAAGTGAATTAGCCCCTGTGGAATGCTTTTAGTGCCATAACTTTAAAGGGTAGGTGCTATTTCTACCTCTATTTAGAAAAGGGCGCAGCAAGACCTTAAACAGCGTACCAAGTCCTGTCCAAGCTTCCTATAGTATGTAGAGGAATATCAGGGATTTGAACACATGCAATCCTGTTGTTAATATACTTAATAATATCTTGTTTCAAGCCAAAAGCCATAAAGAATACGTGTCTTTATTTAACACACAGCTTTCAGAGAGTCTTGCTATATTGACATTTTCCCTAACTTGAAATGACTGTATGCTATTGAAAATTTCATATAAATTTACTATTTAATAAAGAGGAAAAAGAGATATAGATATAGATATAATTCGTTCTAATGCTTGAAATATTTTGTATGATCTGTGTCTAATTTATTTAGCGGAGTGGATATGTTAGTCCATTTTTCTATAACAAAGATGCCATAAATTACATGGTTTATTGGCAACAAAAACTATTTCTCATAACTTCAGAGCCTGTGAAGTTCAAAATCCAGATGCCCTCAAGCTGGTGTCTGTTGAGGACCTACTTTCTGGTCCATAGATAGTACCTTGTTTCCTCATCTGATGGAAGGGACAGGCAGCCCCCAGGAACCTTTCCGTAAAAGCATGATTCCAATACATTGTGCATTTGTCAAAATTGATGAACCAACACTGACATGTTATTGTATTACTAGCCTCATGACCTAATTCCCAAACACCTCCCAAAAATGCCATCTCTTCACTCTATCACCTTGGTGATTAGGATTTCAGTATATGAATTTGGAAGGCAGCAAGCATTCAGACCATAACAAAATTACATAGTAGATGTTCAGGAAAATTGACCTTTTTTTTCCTGGCATCAAGTTTCTCTCTAGTGGAATACTGCAGGGAAAAATTTTTCTAAGCATCTTCTGATTAGGAAACATAGAAAAGTACTTATTCACATACATTCAAGATATACTTTCATTTTCAATGTAATCTATTTTATGTAAGTGATTGTGCTTTTGCAACTATATTTAAAAGATGATCCCCAACAGTATCAAAATGAGTTGAAAATTTACACTCTCACAAAAACCTGCATGTAGATATTTTAGGACTTTATTAAAAATTGCCAACGTTTAAGTACAGTTGAGGTTTCCTTCTGTAGATGAATGGATGAATAAACTGTAGTATACCTATACAGTGGAATACTATTATTCAGTACTCAAAATAAAAGAGTTATGAAGTTATGAAAATATTTTAAGGATGATTAAAGACACATTGCTATGTAAAAGATTAAAGTCTAAAAAGTATGACTCTGACTTACTACATTCTAGAAAAGTGAAAATTCCAGAGACAATAAAAAGGTCCATGGTCAATAGGAATTTAAGAGGGAGAAACAAAGAATAGTTGAAACACAAGGAAAATTTTAGGGTAGTGGAACTATTCTATATACTGCTGTACTTATTGAGAGCATTATAGATTAATCAAAGCACTATAGAGTATAAAACACAAAGATTAAAGTATAATTTATACTATAAAATTTCATTAGTGATAATATATTAGTATTGGTTTATTAATTATGGCGAATGCATATTATTGCAAAATATTAATAAGCCAAATTGTCTGTAAGTGGCAAGGACATATACAGGAATTCTTTGGATTTATTTTAATTTTTTTCTGTAAATACGATTCTCTTTAAAAATTTATAACAAATAAAATAAAATGAAATAAAACATGGGTGTTGCTTGCATGTACAAATATGAAAATATGACAATGAAGAAAGAACACTTGAGTAGCCTCTAGCTACATATAGATAATAAACACTGGAAAGACAACTATTCTAAACTGAGATGTGCTCTAGGTGAAAGATGTACAACTAGATTTTAAGAATTTAGCCTCCCTCTCCCCACCCAAGCAAGAAGCATACTTAAGTATTGATTTTTATATTGATTAATACTTAAAATATGACACCTAAATTGTATTACATAATGTTATCAAAATCAACTTTAAATAACATGGTATCAAAATCAATTTTAAATAACATGGTATCAAAATCAACTTTAAATAACATGATATCAAAATCAACCTTAAAAAACATGTTATCAAAATTAACTTCTTGTATTTTTTTTTTTACTTTCAAAAACATGGCTACTAGGAAACTTTAAGTAATAAATATGGCACACTTCACATTTCTATCCTACAATGCCTATGCATGAAATTCTTAACTAATTTCTGGCATATAATCAGTCTTCCAAATGTTAATGATATCTCTTAGACACTCATTTTTAGTTTTTTTAGTTATAGTCAAAATTTCTTTTTAATTATCAATTTTCCCCTACTCAATAATTAATGCCAGATTGAACCCTCTGGGCAGCACTCAACTCTCCCTTTCTATTACAATCATCTTTCTCTTTCACCACCTGGAAGCTGAAGTCCCTTACGGAGCTCTCCCAGCAACTTCCAGTGCTACCTCAGTTCAGACCTCCTCTTTGTTATTCTTTCTCCAGTAGTTTGAAACCCTGATAAGACAGTGATTTCCTTGATTTCCTGTGAAGTACCCTCAATTTTCAATAGTGGGGTTTTTTCCCCCCTTATACCCTGCATGAGTTTTCTACATTGTGTAACACTTCTGTTATCTAACCCTTTTCATGGATCAGAGATTCAAGTACAGTTTAGCTGGGTCTTCAACTTAATATCTAACAAAGCTGGAAGCAGGAGTAAAGGGAGGGATCTCTTCCAGAGCTTACTCAGTTTTGTTGTTGCTCTTATTTTCTGGTGCTGAGGATCTAAGGCAGTGTTCTGGTGTCTTTGCACACGCTAAGGCACCCTACCGCTGAGCTATACCCCTATCCAGCTCTTTTGTGTTATAGTTCATTGACTTGTGACTGTCTGAGTCAGTTCAGCAGCTTTTTACTGATTTCAGGCCTCTGGTCCTCTAGACCACCCAGAGTTACTCTCTGCTACAAGAATCTCTTCCTCTTCGGAGACAGCTCACAGCTTGACTGTTTGCTTTCTCAAAGTTAACAGGAGAATTTTTCATTCCTGTTAGCTAAAAAAGATCCTTGTGTAATATAATATAAATATAAAGACGAATCTCATCAGGTCTCCGGTTCTGCTTGCCCTCAAGGAGAGAGGTTATATAAGAATGTAATTCATCTGCCACCCGTCCTGTGCCCTTGTTCCTGTATCTGTCACATTCCTCTTCAACTGTGTCTGGATCACTGCCTCTCCCCATAGGTTACACTTTTCTCTCATCCTTAGACCATCTAAGACAATTTTTCTGTCTCTTATTGTCACTCACCCAGATAGACAATGTCTCAGGCACCTGCTTTCATGTCTTTCCAACCTGCCCACTGTTGGGTTGGAATTCTTTCTTCCTTGAAACTTTCTTCCTTTCACTCTTCCTATTTATACACTCACTTTTCATGCTGTTTTAAAAAAATTCCTTTTTTTTTCTAATACACAGGCACTCCTTAATTGAAAATGTGGTTATTTTCCAGTAATCCCACCCAAATTTAAAACATTGAATGTTGGAAAAATTTAATAAACCTAACCTACCAAATATCAGAGCTTAACCTAGCCTGCCATAATGTGCTCAGAACTTTTATATAAGTTTGCAAGTGAGCAGAATATCCAATAAGAAATCTATTTTATAAGAAAGTGTTAAACACATCAAGTAATTTACAGAATACTGTCTTGAAAGTGAAAAAAAGAATACTTGTCTGAGTGTGATTTCATATCATAATAGAGTGAGAAAATCATTAATTCATAAGCTCAACATTGCAATTTCTTTGGGTTTAAATATGGCTTTGATTCTTTGGATTTAAATATAAGCAAACTTAAAATTGATAACATATCTTTTGATGGCAAATCAAAGGGTAATATAAAATTTCTGCCCTCTTTCCTCAGGAAAAGCTGAGTAATTGTCAGTCAGGCGCCCCTTCCCAAAGATAATAACTATAAACACTGAAAAAGCTACAAAAAGCAACCACCTGAAGGCACTGCCAAGCAACGAAAGCAGTCAGATTCTGGATGGGAGTCAATACTTGGAAGGAGGGAGCAGCACTAGGTGATTTTTTCCATTTTCACAGCATCTAGCCTAAGGAAAGATTTTGGTCCTCATCTTGCAAAGAAGCTACAAAATTCATTTAGAATTTGGCCTAATTTTCTAGTTGAATCATGAACTATAAGAGTTTGGGACAGAATCCCAATGGGTGGGAATAGCTGGGCCGGGGGCTGTGGTCCAATGGTAGAGCTCTTTCCAGGGATGTACAAGGTTCTAGTTTAAACACAAGCAGCATGGCTACATCAATTGTTGAGTCCAAACAGGTGTTTCTTTTCTTTAAAAATTATCATGGCTAAAATTCCCCCCACATTATCAGCTTTTAGCCAATGTGTAAAGGAAAAACTAGGTGATCACTTATTTTGAATCCTAAGCTGTTTTCCTGGTCACTTTCTTCATTGCTGGGACACTATCTCAGATCCCCACAAATTAAAGAAGAGGTTCATTTTGTCACGTAGTTCCAGCCCTTGGTCAGCTGACTCTAAGGCAGAGACAACACATTGGAAGAGTCTGCTGAAGGAAAGCCGCTCACATCACTGAGGTCAGAAAGCACAGAGAGAAAGAGGGGTCACCACCCGCAGTGAGTCATCTCTTCTGACAAGACCCCACCTCCTAGAAGCAAATGAACTACAGAGCCCTCATAACCCAATCACCTTCCAAAAGTCCCACCTCTAAACGTATAAGGCTTTAGAAGGGCATTGTAGACCTAAACAATAACTCCTGTGCGTGGGGAGGAGCAGTCTGTCCACACAAGGATAGTCTAAAGAGTAAGACAAAATTCACAGTAAAGAGAAATTCTGGACAGGATAAACTAGTCACACTTACAACTGAAGAATGAGCTTGTGTAACTCAGTGTAAGATACATTCCTCCCTGGGTAACAATGTTTATTTCCTATGTACTTATATTTTTAAGGAAGTATTTCAGTCTCTGTTCTGGAAATCATGTGGTAGCGATGGGGTGTGGTTATAAAGCAAGTCAAGTTCTTCTCACCTTCCTGCAAGTTACTGAGTGAGCCAAGTAGTTTATATTTAGAAGCGTCACTGTCTTAAAAGCTGCAAAAGAAACAGAGGAAGTGCTACCTCATGTTGTACACAAGCATTAGGCTTCCCTGGCATAGCATAATATAATGGATCTCAGCAGGAAGGGGTACACATATTCGCACTACTTTAATACTATACGAACTGGGTCTGTGATCAGGATGTAGAAAAACAGACGATCCTGTTGAAATGCATAAAGAACTGGTTGAAGGCGTCTAGCAGTTTGTAGAAGCTGCATCTGAGACTTGTACCATTCTCTAGTGTTACTAAGGCTACATGGTAGGTACCTCCCTCATACCATGACACTGCCCTCCTTAATGCCACGAGAATTACTCCAAGAGCCAGAAGACTGGTCTCTGCTGAGGAATGGCGGTGCTCACCAGGGTCAGGTTTACTGTACTCTGCACAGCATCTGGTGAGAGTCCTGGTGCATTTTAAATGTTTGTGCTTTCCTTGGCATTAACTGCATATGATTGCACGTAATAGAATTTATAGCCTTGTAGAAATTATTCTACCTGTATCTTGAATAGTGACTCATCCACTTCTAAAGTTCATTCATTTTCTGTCATCTGTTTCATTTCATATTTTATGAATCTTTGTAGTTTTCTTTTTCACTGGGTTTGTTGTACCCAGGGATCCTACAACACTTTGAAGATCTCCATAGATTGTGAATTGTCAGTACTGTTGTTTTAATAGTCACAATAAACCGTCTCTTCCTGCTGCTTACATATTTTCTTTGGCGTCCTGACGAATGCTTCATTTCCCAGCTTCTGAAAGAGGGTATAGTTTATCTGCCTCGCCCTTGGCTCCCAGGGTGTGTGACAGTGATGAGCACTCATGCCTCAGTGGGCACACAGAGCTTTCTGTGTCCACGCATGAGCCAAGTCACCCCAACAGCCAAGCACTGTGTATTCAGTTTTAATTTCTGTGTTCACGCTTTGTGATAAAGAAGTGGGTTGGGGCTGCAATTTCGGCGTTTGGTCTCTGAAAGTTTCACCATTGCCGGTTTATAACAGTGGCTCTAAATGAAGCACTTTCCCCACCAGTTGTTCCTCTGCTTTACCCCCGGTCACTCCAAGGGGCCTCACAGCGTCAACCACCCTCTGCTGTCAAGGTGTAACCTGCTTCTCTGGTGCTATCATTTGCACTTGGAATGTGCTCCAATGTCCCAGGTGTTGAAGGTGTGGTCTACAGCCTAAGGTACTGCCCTGAGGGTATGGAGCCGTTAGGAGACAGGGGCCAGTGGAATGAAGTTAGGTCACTTTGAAGAAAATAAGTAGACCGTGGCTTCACTTTTCCTTCTTTTTGCTTTCTGGCTGCTATAAGGTAAATAAGGCTTCTTTGACCTGTGATCCCAATGTGATGTATGTATTGGTTTGTCTGTGTACCCCCTAGGCCTGATGTAATTTGGATGGGGCTGAGTCTGGTGTTTGTGATTGGTTTGTTGTCTAGCACTGGAATTGGTGGTGTGAGTGCTGCACCCACCCAGGGGTGGAGCTGACACTCAGAGTAAGGGCAGGAGGAAGCCTCTTCCACGCTCTCTCACCATGAATGGCTGCCCCGCCACACCATGCTGCCTTGGAGCCAACTAAGTATGGACTGAAAGCCCAGGAAAACTGTAAGAAACACACCTTTCCTTCCCTAATTTTGGGTGTCAGGTATTTTGTCTCAGCAGTGAGTGAAGAATCACTAAGACAATCTATTATGTCACCACAGGCCCAAAGCAGGAGGCAAGCAGTCATGGACTGAAACCTCTGAACTCAAGAAAACCTTTCCTTCTTTTAAGTTAATCAACCTTCAGTGTTTGTTACAGCAATGGAAAGTTGACTAGCAAACCTGCCCAGGATCAGGAAAGACCCTAAGAGAGGTAAATCTAGAAGGGAAGAGAATGAGACTTGGCACCTCCAGAATACCAAAGATCAAATTTACAAAGCTCAATGCTAAGTTTTGCTAAGGAACATGCTAATACCAACTGTCTTTCCCTTTTATAAACTTCAACTATAGGATCTAGTCCCCAAATCCAGGGAACTAGTCAGATCTAGGATATCTCCCACCAACACCAAGTGTAAGAATCCCCTTTCAGGGACTAAAAACACTACTTAGACTTGGGCTATTTTAAAAAAGAAAGTGATATATACCAGGGAATCTCAAGGGCAGTAGTGAACCGTTGAACTGTGGCTTTATCTTTTCTTCCTGGGCAAAAATGAGGATTCCCAGGGTTGGCTTTTCTGTCTCTGAATCCAACAGAGAAACTTGAAAAACCTCTTCAGAAGGGCCTAAGAAATAATGGACTGTACAGAGCTTGGCCCACCCAGACCTTCCTCTCTGGGAGCTTCTGAACCCTACGACACTGATCTCTGTTTTTCAGTTCTAAATTTTCAAAGTGGGAATGAATCTTCTCTTTGAACCTGTTGAGCCTTTGTGTCTGAATTTCTAAACTTAATCTGCTTCTATTTAGACCAGCAGTGTTGACTTCCTCTGAGCACCATTCCTAGGGCTGATCTCCTGGGCTCAAGTTACCACACCTTTGCTTTGTTCCTGTCCTCTGATTTTTTTTTCTGTACTTAGGATTTTGAGCTCTGCCTAGCAGAGGCATTCCTGAATTTCAGAATCCAGCTTTCCACCACCCTTGCTTGAGTCCCTTTGCGGCTATGCTTGATTAACTGATCACTTCAGAAAGCAGTGAATGATTTTTGCAAAGTCCAGGATCATAAGCACTTGATGAATATTAAACAGGCAAGAGAAGTACAGCCTTTAAAGCAGAAACTGTGTGCTGTTATTTGATTCTGTACAATAGAAGATCCTCAAGAAAAAGAATTGTGTCTTACTTAACTGCAGAGAACATAACTCCTGCATATTGTAGGCATTAGATGAATGCTACATGACAGAATAAATAGAGCATATATGTATGTATAAGAATGTACTATATTCTCATAAACTTATAATCTTATAATTGCTTATTTTCAGAATTTCATATATTACCCTAAAGATATTATTCGCTCAAGCAAACTATTATTTTAACATTTTATATAACTCATCTCCTATCAACATACATGAAGTCATCTTTTCAACTTCTCCAGAAAGAAATGACTACATCAGATAAGGCTGAAATCTATCACTAATCTTGCCTACCTATACATGTTATTTTTTAATCTTATTGTTTTCACTTCTAAAATAAAAATGCAAGTCTCCATTTCAAATATGTTCCCACAAAATTAACTAAGATAGTATGTATAAAGCAATCAGTATAGTGTCTGGAACATAGGCATTCACCGAATGATTCTTTGCTTCCTAAATGCTTAAGTTCTAATATAATTTTAAGAATGCTCTCAAAAGAAGCAGAAAAAAGTACTTGTCTCTAAATTTATGTTAATAATATTTTTCTTCTTGTACTGGGAAATGGACTCACAACTTTGAGCTTGCCAGGCAGCTGCTGTGCCACTGAGCTCTATCCTCAGCCCTACGTTAATGATTTTCACATTGGCAAGGAGCAATGAAAGTTAAGGATTTTCCAAACCACACAGTTTGCCCCACCTACAACACCACTTCTATTCTGTATAGATGAAAAAACATTTCCAAGTGATTTTAAAAACCCTAACCACTTCACCAAACATCCCTACCTTCCTGACTTAATTCAATAGCTTTCATTCCTGCTGGAACATCAGACTATCTCAGTACAATTTTAAAAAATTCTGGTAGATGTTCAGGGCCATCCAGTAATCTTATTGTATTGCTCTAGTCCCTCCATTCTCTTACCTCCTATGATCAATACTTCAGACATTTTGCTCTGTTCCTGAATGGCTAATAGCGTCTCTGGCTGACCATGTGCCCAGAAAGATCTCCTCTGTTGTTTCCTTCCCATTATCAACACCATTTCAGCAAATGGCAACTCCATCTTTTTAATCATTGGCATCAAAAAATGCACATCCATGGATCACTTCCCTCTGTGTTTCTCTCTCCTCTCACACATCACTTCTAATCCTTCAGTGGATGTTAGTGACTCCCATTTCAGAACAGATCTTCACTTTTCATTACTCCTACTTTAGAAATTTGCTCCAAACTCTAGCATCTTTTGTACGGATTGTTATAAGTACTTGTTACCTCTTCCTACACCCTTGCTTTTTTTTCTGTTTCTTTTTAGGAACCAAAACAAGCTATTTAGAAGAGAAGACAGGGTACATTGTGCTACCTTTAAAAAGTTCCATGTTCTTCTGTCTCCATGAAAGGAAGAGACACATTTCTTACAGTATCCTCATGCGCTCCCACTGGTCTCTCCCTTTGCCGTCACCGACGCAGAGTCACCATGTCCCGGCCACCTTCTGCTGTTCACAGCCCCGCAGCCTCACTGGACACCTTGCTGATCTTTAACAGAAACTCTGAACATGCCTGCTGCTTCCTTTGTCAGGGCTGTGCTTCTCCACAAAGTCCAGATGGCTCGTTGTCCCCATCCTCCAAATCCCTGTAAAATGCCTGTGTCCAGAGGTTTCCTGGCCACCTCTTACATAGCATCCTAGTTACACTCTATCCTCCTGAGCCTTGTGTTGGACATGTTTCTGTTATTGTAGCAATTACCTGAAATAATCAACACATTAAGAGAAAGTGGACACTTGGCTTCACACTTTTGGAGGTTGATCAAATGGCCCTGTTGTTCTGGGTCTGTTGCAACACATCATGGGAGTAGAATGTGGTGGAACCAAGGCAGTCTCTTCATGGCTGAGATGCAAATGAAGAAGAGAAGACTGGCATCCTACAGTCTCCTTTGAGGGTACACCATCATTAGGCAGAGACTTCCCACTAGACCTCTGCTCTGAAAGCTTTCACTGCCTTCCAACATACACTCTAGGTACAGAACCTTTAACACATGGGCCTTGGAGGACACTTAATATCTGAACTATTGCTCTCTAGTTTATTACACACAAAAAAATAAAAAAAACAGTACCTGAAATGTGCTTTTTATTCACTTATTTGCATATTATCTTTCTTCTCTCTCGGTAATACAAATTCCATGCCTCAAGGTCTTTGGCTTCTCTATTTCCATGTTCCAAGTACTCAGAATTCAGAATGACAACTGAGGGCGTTTAGTGGAATAGTATTGCGATGCATGGATGAAGTGCTCCTTTCAAAGGGATCCCACATTCTAGGGTTCGATCCTTCTCTTGTACAACTATTGATCTGGGGCAAATAAGCTCACCTCAGATTCAGCTCATGAACCAAATCCACATAGGAGATTGATCCACATATCATTAACACAAGATCATCAATTTATCTTACAACAAAACAATCTCAAGGTCTTGTTTACTACTGCACTTCTCCTCTCTGCCTTCAGTTTCAGGCTATTCAGCCGGATCCCCGTTTGTACCAAAAAGTCTCTTTCCCTCTGCTTGCCTTTGCACCTCTGGGCCTCTTTGAAACTCAGTTCCTACTCCTGCCTGACAACCTTTAATTTATTAAACCTTTGACACTCAGCCCAAAATGTCCGTTTTACAACTAATCTTTTTAGATGATTATGGTTAGATTTACAACCATGTCCTTAATTATATATTTTACTATCTTCATAGTATTGGCCTGGCATTTTAAAATATAAATCTTTTAAGACAGTGGGGAGATGAAGGAAGGGGCGAGGAGGAGATTGACTATGTATTCCAAGCATCCATTGATGATTTACACTAAATAACTTCAAAGTTGAAAACAAAATCCATGAGTTCCCTTAATATTTTTTTTATCTATGACTCCATTTTAAAACACAAGTGCTATAATGGCAATATATTTTTCACTTAGGTAATTAAATTTTTGAATCAAGTCCCCCGAGTCCCTTTGCAAAGATAAGTAATATAACATAAATTAAATAAGATGGTGGTTCTCTTCTTTTGGCATATATTTCAACTTCCCTGGTACACTTAGTGGAATAGTTGCTATCTTAATTGCTACTAAAAATGTCTTCACAAGCACACTCTTGGAATGTAGAATTTTCTAGAAAGAAGATAACTTTCAGTCCTATTTGAAGGAGGAACAATGACTTATTTAGTTGATAATTCTGTGTGCACTGCACTAGCAGTTTATTTTCCTTTACCATCAATATGGAATTCATTTTTGTCTACTGCCTGGAAGTTACTGGTAATTTTAAAGACATTTTGCTCAGATCCTAGCAATAAGAATTTAGTACAGATTGTGAATCAAGGAAATACACATAAATTAAATGTCATAATGTGACAAATTTATGAAGCTTAAATCTTAATCAACAGGTATCAATGGAGGATTCTGAAAGCATCTACTAAAGCAATTCTAGACATAAATAATAATAATATAGAATGCTTTCCAATGCTTTTAAAAATTATAAATTAAAAAATTGAATGACTATGTTACATTTACTGTATTATTGCATATGCTCTATTTATGTTTTACTTTCCTATGTGAAATACACAGCTCATAAGATTTATTTTCCTTATAAGTAATTATATCCATGCTTGTCTTGTCCTTTAAAACAAACTTGAGGAAAGCATTGAGTTAATAACTTAATGCAAACTCTAAGTGTGTTCTGAAAGGAAAAGAAAAACTATTCTTATTAAGTGCATTGTAACGATTTCAACACAAATGCAAATCAGCCTTAATTTTATTTTCAAAATGCTACTCTTTAACCAATATAATGCACAATCAGTTTTAAACACCAGACAGGAAGTTATATAATGCTGCTCTAGGGAAGACACACAATTTCTCTTAATTTCATCTCAATACAGTTGAGTTGTATCACCAAATAACCTATGAACCTCTGATTAACTAGATGCCATTTTCCACCCTTCATGGCAGATTAAAATGCAGTGATGTGTTCCGTGGAGTGCTAAAATATAATTGATATGCTTTTCTCTTTTTCCTCTAGATAACCCACCTACCCCCCATATAGAGGACAAATGAACCAATGTAAGTAGTTGTGCAAATTAGAATGGAAACGTGTTTGTTCAAGTTTTATTAAAGGTAACTTGGTGAACTGTAATGTATCCTACTGCTCCAATCTTTACGTTTCATCCTTTACTTTTCCCTTCTCAAGTTCTGAACATCTGTGTATTTGTGGTGGTGACCCTCATTTCTCTGTGTAAGGCAGCTAGCCATATATGACATGATATGAAGTCTTGTCAGCTTATGTCAGAACTGAATGGAATTCTGAGCTAGTCTTGCTCTATAGGTGTGACTGAAAGGTAGTTGCCTATATAATCTGTCTCATAACTTTCTCTATGCTCTCTTTTATTTGCCCGTGTATTTTTTCTGTTTTCTGGTAGGCTTTCTTAGTTGGAGTCCAGTCAAATTCTTAACTGATGTTCCCATTGAGAAAAGGATTCTGCCTTCTTCATGAATGGATTGGTCTCCCCAAACCATAGTCAGAATCCTATACCCAGAGTCTGACTTCTTTCTGGCTTCACCACCCCTGTTTTTAGAAATTTCTTGGTAGTGAGCCTGGGCACATTCCATACTTGGCCTGGCCAAAATCTCTGAGCAGAGCAATATAGGCCACTTACCTGTCTTCCTGTGTTGGTAGCATTTTCGGAGTGGGTAGCTGTCTAACCTTGGTTGTGCCACATGTACTTCTCCCACCACCCTGTTTGCTAAGAGGCTAGGTTGCTTCAAACTACACTTACAGCTGTACTGATGCCTGGTTCCCTGCCAGAGAGCTCGTTCAAATAGATGTAGTAGAGCAGATCAAATCACTAGCCTGGGTTGAAATTCTTTTTTGCACTCCTGAAAGCTCTATTTATTTATTATAATAACTGCAATTTTACCATTCCCTGCCAGGAAGTCAAAGCCTCAAATAGATGCCCTTCACATGTGAAGGTGATATGAGACAGGCCCTTCGAGTCTGTTTTCCATCAGCTCAGATAACCTCGTCTTACCGCCAGCTCTCCCCACCCACACACACACTAGCACGTAGTTTGTATGTTAAGTTCTCTGGGACTACCTTGTCAAACTAGAGTGAAAACACCTAGGTCATTTAATGAGTAGCTACCACTTCTACCCCTAGTGCTAAAGAAGCCAAGGTAACTGAACTTCAAACCTGAATAGGTTAACATCTAGTTTATGTTAGAGAAATCCCTTTGCTGTGGTTTGTGTCTTGATGTCCCTCCAGAGCCTCATGCACTCAGGGTTTTTCACAGGTGGCTAAACTAGAATGTGTGATGCTGGAATTAAGGGTATATGATTGCTCAGTCAGTCCACTGGTTGTTTTGGAACCACACTAATACCAGCAGCCTAGATAAAATTTTTAAAGGACAGAAGGAGACTTGTCTCCCCCTTTAGCTGTCCTCTGCCGCCATGGACTCTTGCTTCTCTGCCATGTGCCACCCTGCCTTAGAGCCAACCAATGATGGACTGAAACCTCTACAAGTTTAGAGCTAAATAAACCTTTCCCCCTTTAAATTTGGGTGTCAGGTATTTTGCTTCAGCAACAAGAGTAAAGGAACTAAGACAGCCTTATTCTAAATGTATTTTAAATTTTAAAATATTTGAAACTCTATTCTGCTTGAATAGCTTTCTAAAATCATTGTACCAGTCTTCTTTCATTGTGGATTTTAAATGTAAGGACTTAGGTCAAATTATGATGACTTAGCATCAAATTTTTGTTTATATCCCCAAAGATTATTTAGCATACAGTGTAATTTTTGTTTTCTCAAATAGATGTTCTCATACTGTTTGGCCTGTAAATCTTTATGTCTCATGTTGCTTTAAGGTTTTACCATCTATCCCTTTGCACTAGTTTTGCCCTTGCATATTGCTTAAAGTATTTTCCCTTTTAGTGTCTTTTGACCCAGGGGATGAGCTAACATCTTTGTCCAAATAGGTCATGACATAGAAATACATTGATTCTGACTGAAAGTCTAAGGATATCTCTTGAGAATATGTATATGAGCTTTGAAGGAGAAGAATTTTTGAAATATAATGGTTCATAGCTGCTTCTCTGCCCAGTTGATATGTTCCTGAAAATATTGTGAGAACAACATTAAGGCTAGAAAAACATTGCCATTTGTTCCAAATATCTTAATAGCATAGCCACATCATCCAAAAATACAGAGACAGAGCTCACACAGGTGCACTCATCTGTCCATAGACTAAAATACACTTTCTCTAATGGAAAATCTAAGACATTTAGGCATGCTTAGAGGAATCTGGGGATGCATAATTATAACAGCACCATGATTTGTATTCACGTATTTTTCTTTTCAAGAAAAAAATCAGGTAGCTGCTACTTTGTAACCTGAAGTTTCCTGAATGATGGAGTCCTCAGAAACACAAGACATCATTTTTCTTCCCAGATGCTTCCATTTCTTAAAAATAAATAATTAAAACAATCTCTGCCCAAGTGCTTTGCCTCTTGCTTCTCAAAAAACTTCCCCAGTGGAAGATTCTGAGTGACAGTAGGAGGCAAAATTAGCAGGTTCAGCTGCACGAAGTATGTGAAGACAGATATAAGTTGAGTTGTGTTCTCATTAGTCACCTTCCCACACACTCACTCTGCATATGAAGCACAAACCGTGACATCCTTATATTTGACCTTTGATATGGAAACCAAGGAGTTCTTTCTCAAAATACTCTAGAATTAAATGTAAAACATAGAACGAATAATCAGCTTCAAAGATTCACACATATTATGTCCTGGGCCAAGTTGTTGGTTTGACACCATCCCTTATATTTAGAAAACCAAAAGGTCCCAATTTACCATTCAGGAAAATCTCTGCAGGAGGTGAAAGAACAAATGTTCATTGCACTGGAGACTATAAATGGTTTTACCAAGCTTTAAAATGTTCTATTTTAAATCATGAACAGTGTTTTAAAGGATGGGCCATTGTATCTAGCAAGGCAGGAAGTTATGTTGTCATAATACTGAGACCTTCTCTTAATGTTGAAAATTAAAAATAAAACATGAAACCTGTTTTTCTTTAACGTAGCAGATAGTTTGGATCCTACTGATAAGGAAATGCCTAATTAATATATTCCAAAAAATAATGAATATGCAAAACTAACCAATGTACAGATAGGGGATTCATGTGGAATACACACATGTGGAAGGAAAGAAGGCAGAAAGATGGAGATAAGGAAGAAAGGTGGGAAGCAAGGAAGAAAGGAAAGAAGGGAGAGAACAAGGAAGGAAGGAAGGAAGGAAGGAAGGAAGGAAGGAAGGAAGGAAGGAAGGAAGGAAGAAAGACAGAAAGAGAAAAAGGCAAGGATGAAAGAGAAGAAAGGAGAAAGGGAAGAAAAGAAAAAAGGAGAAGGAGAGAGAGAGCAAAGATGGATGGAAGGAAGAAGTAAAAGTTACACAAGATTTAAAAGCAAAAGCTACATAGAAGAATGAATAAAAAGTACCGAGTCTTCATGATCATCCTGTTGTACTCTTCAGAATACTTATATTGTACTTCATGAACAAAATTTTAGAAAGAAGCCATGCGTATATAATAAGATAAACAAAATGTTATGTGTTCCTCTTCAAAAGATCCGTAAACAATGGAACCCTAAAGAAGTGGAACCATTTTCTTCCACAGCGTGTTAAGTTTACCTGCATAACTGTCTGATCCTCTGTCTCCTACAGCTAGCGTAGTGTCTGCCTGATCAATGCTGCACCCGCCTGGATTCTACCTACTGTGGATTTCAGGTAGGAGGTGGAAGTGTTTCCTCCCTTCTGTTCTTTAGACTTCTTTACCCATAACTGCACTTTCCAACCTGGGTATAAAAGGAAAGTGCATTTTCACAAGTTATTTCTATGTTGCATCACTTGTGTTCAGACAGAGCAGCAATGTGGAGAATTTTCTCCTCTGCTCAGGCTAAACTATAGCATCATGCTGCTCGTCTCCCAGAATCCTTCTATAATCTGATGTATCTCCTTGCCCTAAAATGCACTTATCCTGCTTTATGATGAGTTTAAAACTTTCCATTACTAAAATAGCAAAATGTAACAATAATGTAATGCAACCGCTGTTCTCATTGTGGTGTTTCCTTCCAGTCATTTTTTTTCCAAAAATGCATTTATCCTTGACCCTGTTGATATTGTAAATATTTTATTATCCATTACCGTATTACTCTGATGCTTTTTGGTGAGGGCCCTATTTGCATCACTGTGCCTGCCCTATATTTTGAGCTATTGGAAATAGCATAGTAGAGGAGAGGGGATGGGACTTTGGAATTGCATAGGGAGGTTTAAATTCTCTCCTTAACATGTTCATGTTGCATGAGCTACTTATACGACCTCTGTCTTAGTTATTTTGCTTTTCACTGGGACAAAATACTTGACATGCATTTCTTAAGGGAGAAGTTTATTTTGGTTCATTTTGGTTGCTAAAAAATATAGAACTGAGTCATTTGGCTACAAAGCAGGAAAAACATAATGAAAGGGTACGGCAGAGGAGAGCTGCTCACTTCATGTATCCCAGGAAGCAGAGAGAGAAAGGAGGAGCTAGGGACAAGAATATGCCCTTCTAGTCACGTTCCCAATGACCAGGCCCCACCTCCTAGCAATGCATTTAGCTGTGGAGTGATCTGTTCTTTGATCTACTGATGCCTGTAGCACCCCTGTGGTCTAATCACCTTAAAAAAGCTCCACATCTGAATACATAAGACTTTTGGGGGACACTTTAGATTTAAATCTTAACACTGCCCCTGATCCTGTTTTCCTATCTAGATGTGAGTATAGAAATTCAAGCATCAAATGATGGCTTTGACTGTCAGCATTAGGCAGTATATGTACACCATCTAGCTAGCCACTTAGTGTAGAACCGGTTCATCTAGATATTACATTTGTCTACTCAATGTAGGGTGCAATTACTTGCATTTATCTGAGGTACACTGATGGTACCATATATAGAAAATTGTCTCGCTATTCTGGAATATTTCATTGGGTATGAAGTATAAGATAGTAGATCACTTATTTATCCAAAGGAATTTCTGTAAATTCATATGTAAATCAGTATATCAGAAAATTGCAATTTTTATCATGTCTCATAAAGATTTTTTTCTAATATTATTTTCAGTTTTCTGACTATTTAACTCTGTGCAAGATCAATACCCTCAAAACAAAACAAAACAAATAATGATAAAATTCTCATTTTTACCTGATGCGTTTTCAGAGGAGAATAATTCTATTTTCTTTTAAAAATTGATCATAACCAGTTGTCTATTAACATAGGGACAAAACACTTCCTGGCTTTGATGAGGGCCCTGAGTAGGAGACATCATTCAGCAAGCATTTATTGATTGCTGTGCATGGGAGAACACAGTGCTAGGCATTGTGGGCCAAATACAAAATAGAAGATACCTTTTTAGTCAGACCTATTGAAATAAAAATGTAGGCTTGTTTTAGTTTACTTGTGTCCAAAACAATTTTCTTGTGTCTTGAAGACTGTCGATGGCTATAACAGAACTAGTTTGAACTGTGGAATAAACAGAGCTTCATTTTCCCAGTTAAAAGCTGTGTCTCTGTGAGCAGCTAACTCGTCTTCTCAGAGCTGCCTCCCCATGTGCAAAATGAGTTTTACATAGTAATCAGAGAGAGCCCATGATCTCTAATAAAGTTCTTGCCATAAGGGATTCTGTTGCTGTTATTTTCATGTATTATGCAGTTTTCCCTATTGATAATAACTATAGGGTTTTTATAAAGATTAAATGATAAAACACATCTAAATGCCCATGATAACAACTCCCAAAGTCTAGAAAGTACTAAATGTTAGTTTCATTTCCTTAATGAAAAGTTTCCTAAAGACAAATGTTCCTGTTCAATTTTTCTTTTGAAGGATTACCCATTAATATCATTTTTAAAGTATGAACTTACATTTGCATAATGATATTGAGGAAAGCAAAATAAAGCATTAATCGATGTGTATTAGCTTCTGCTTTTGAGGACCTCGGAAAGAATGTGCTGTACATTTGCTTTTGTGGGAATGATAATGCAGTTGTTTAGTAAGGCTCTCAGCTCTGCTGACTCTGACTCCAGTTTGAATCTGTCCTGCAATCTCCCCATATGGAAAGGTTTAATGAGGGCATTTGAATATCTCTGATTACCTAATGGTTTGCTGAGATGAAATGTCTCTAACAGTTCAAGTAGTCAGATGATGAAATTTCAAGTTTGCATGCTAATTCTTCTATTGGCCATCTAATACAGAGCTATATAGTTTCCAATTGATCAAATGTTAACTAATGAAGTGATATCTTTGATCCCTGGATCTCCTGCTAAACACATGAACATCCTTAGACTGCATGATTCCATCTTTGTTCTAAGGATATAATCATTTACATTGGTTTCAGCATTCATTCCACAGATTTTTATTTGCTGATGAAAGTGAGAATCAACACAAATGATAGGCTCACATATTAATAAACTTAGAGGGCCTACAGCATGACAGTCGCTGCCAGCAGAAGTGACAAAGAGTGTTCCTCAAGTGGAGGAGCTTCTAAGCCAGTGGCCTGGAATTCAGAGAGCCTCAGTAACTCCTCATTTGGGTGGGGTTTCTCAGCTAGCCACGCATTCCTCCTCTAATAAGAATTTGTTCCACATAGGAAGGATACAGGAAACAGTTGGTGATCTCAGTATGGGCCCCGTAAACAGGAATTGCTGGTCCCTGAGCCATGAAAGGCTTGAAGATGAATGCAAGCCTTAGGCAGCAGCCCACTTCAAGTAATGGCTGCTATCACAGTAATTAATTACAATTATTAAATTAAGCAATTGCCATAGATTTTTTTCTGTGCAGATATGCTTGTCTACCAGCATCTTAGATTGTTGGGTTCATGATGCTCAACTTCGGTACTAAATATTTTAAAGGGGCAGCTAACTCTTACAATCCCTGCCTTTAGCTCAGAAAATGTTAATAGCGAGATTTCTTTCTGTTTATATTTTAGAATCGTTCATGAATTTCTGGAATAATGTCTTTTTCCTGACCCTAATCCATGAGTTTAAACTGTAATATATATTTTAAGACTCTCCCTCAAAACGAATAGGGTTTTGTTTTGTTTTCGGTACCAGGAATTGAACTCACAGCTTCACACTTGCCAGGCAGGGTCTTTGCTGCTGAGCTATATCCCTGGCAAAAGGGACAGCTTTGCAAAATGCAATTTCTAACTCTATTCAAGAGAGAGAGAATTTATAAATCAGAGAAAATCATCCCTGAACAGTTTTCAGGTATAACTCAAAAACACGAAAAACAAATATATGCTTCTTTGTATATTTAATATACCTTTAAATTGTACTGACAGTGAACGAAATTTTAAGTATGATTAGCTAAAGGTTAAGGTAGGAAATCCTAAACATAATTTACAAACACTTTGGGAACCTAGAATCAATTTGAATTTCTTTATTCCATGGACCCTTTAAACTTCATGCCGCCACTATTTTCAGTTTTGCTATTTTTGCTACTTGGTAGCTATTATTTACTGTTTTTGCTGTTTTATCTGTTTGTGTAAAACATGTTTAATTGAGAAGCTACATCTGATTGGAGTTATTTGCCTTCCTGTCATTTCCCATCGGTGTGATCTCCAGAGGCCTTCCTCCTTTCTGTTGGTGAATTTGCCAAAAGAGAACTATTGAGGTGATGGCGATATGAGGGATATGAGGAATGAAGCATTTCACTGAGAAAGAAGTAAGAAAGATTAATTAGAAAGAACTCTGCAGGTAAGGATCAAGCAAACCTAGTAGGGGGTCATTATTACAGTGAAAAAAAGAAATATTGAACTAAGTCAGTAGCAATGTGATAAAAGAAACTGGAGAAATTTGAGTCAGTAAGACGGTGGAACTGGCAGAACTCAAAGGATAAATGAATGTGCCTGATAAAGGAAGGAGGAGAAAGACTTTTCAGCTCTGTTAGCCCAGCTACGGACGATAGAATGCAAGACAGGAGAGGATTGGTCCAGTTTGGGGAATACTGACGTGGACAGGTGGTTAACATGCGGGGAGCGTGCTGAGTGTGAAGCTCAGGAGAAAAGCCCAGCAACAGATAAAAGGAGCCAGAAGTGCTGAATTTATCTGAAACTTTGAAAATAGATAGCATCACTTGTAGAAAATGTACAGAGAGATAAAATAAAGCCTAAGATAGATAGATAGATAGATAGGACATATTTAATGGACATTTAGAGGAGAAAAGAGAAAAGCTAAATTTTTGTACAGTTGAAAGAAGAATTCGCAGGTACCAAAATTAAAAAAAAAAAAGAATTTTAAGGAGGAAATCAAGTGTTAAAGACCACTGAGAGGTGAGACTGGTGGAGTTTGACAAATTCTGCTATATTCAGCAATTTTAAATTTTTGTTACTTTCAGGAGAAGGACATGGAAGAAAGGTAGGTAAAGATCCAAGGAGAGTGGAAAATAAAGTACTTGTCAGGGAATCATGAAGGACATGGATTCAACCTGAGCTACTTAATTTCAGGGAAGACAGGTTTGAAAACCTTGCTTTTGGAGTTCTAGAGGGGATCTAGGAGTTGAGTGAAAATTATTGAAGGTGATTTAGTGGGTCTGAAGTTGGTTGACTTACTTAAAAGAAAGCAAAAACCTAAGCCATCCTCCAGGAAAATAGAAAATAGTTGAAAAGGAGAGACATCTGTGAGCCACACACCTAAACTGAAGGGGAAAAATTCAAAGGAAACTAGGAATGGAGCTTCTCAAACTTTAATGAGCATAGGGGGAAATGGAAGAAATTTTGCTTAAATCCGTGTTCTGAATCACTATGCCTCCAGTATTGCCTCCTGCAATCCTGCATTTCTAACACACACTCAGTCGGGGTTCATGCTGCTGTTGCCCTAAAAATATTTAACAAATATAAGAGCGTGAGACAGAAGGATGACTCAGGGAATGGGTCATCAAATGTCATAAGTGTAAGTGCAAAAGAACAGCTCAGTTCAACGAAATACTGAAATCATGGTGGTTTGATGTTGCAGAAATGTCAAGAGTTGAAAACAAGAATGTGTTCTACAGATAGACGGTATATTCATTAAATATATACTAAATTCTTGTTTAGCCTAACTACATCTTTCCTTCATAAAGTACAGAAAAAGTTGCCTCAAATCATTTCTCTGGGAGTTTGAGGTATCACAATATGTATAAGAAAATGTAAACCAAAATTCTCATTGTAAATACAGTAATATGTCGGTTCACAATTGCTTCTGTTTCAAAACAATTTGATAAGCTAACAAAAGAGTTTGGCAAAATTTTGCTTCTCGTTACAAACTCCACATCAGGTGACAAACAAGACCATGGCCATCTTCCCACACAAGCACAAACCAAAACTTCTCCCCCCAAAATATAAAACAAATTATCTTCATAAACTGAGGTCTCACTGTACATAGATATGTAAAAGGTTCAATAATAAGTAAAGGCCAAAAGCTGTTAGAGATGGTAGAGTGTCAGCTCCCATACTTCTGTGCCTCAAGACTTCAGGAAAGATTTTAAAACTGTCACTCATTTTGAAATTGAATAAATATTGAAGGGCATTGTTATTCACCTGCCCTACATTTATCTTTAAAAGAAGACAGGACAGATGTAAAGTTCCCATCGATTTATGAATAATAGAGGAAAATGAGGCTACGCCTTGAATTGAAGTGAGCCCATCTCTTCGAGCCTCTTTCACAGCGGAGAGTCACAGCAAGCGTGAGTCTGAAATCATTTGATCCAGACAGAATAAGAGAATCGAGAAACAAGTGTCGTGAAGAGGGAAACACTGTGAGATGTTCAGAAGTGATGTGGATTCCTAGGGTGTGTTTTCTTTGACTATCTGGATCTCACACAGTTCACTCTTTGTTACTGCTTTAATGTCTTAGCCGAGGTCAAGGCGGTGTTGGTGCCATCGGTCCTCCTTGGTGGTTGTACACAGCTATAAATATATAATTATATTATGAACCAGCAATGCCCAAGTGATGTTCAGCAGAATAATACTCCATGAAATTCTACTGGAAAAAAATGAATAAAACTTTGACAAACTTTTAAATACCTTATAGTGAAATCCCTCTTCTTCATTATTAATAGGAAGTCATGAACATTTTTCTTTTTGGTATCTGGAATGAAACTCAGGACCTTGCACTTGCCAAGCAGGTGCCATGCCACTGAGCTATATCCTCGGCCACCATTTTAATGGTTGTACTAAGAATTTCAGTAAACACATGTGGCTAACTGGTTAGACTAAAAAGTTTCTAAAGACTTTTTATTTGGTTTTCAAACCATGGAATGTTTCATAAACATAAAAATCAGTACTGTCTCAGGGTCTTAGGGGTATTCAGAAGAAAATAAGGAATATTATTGTAAACACAAAACTTTTTGCTGCAGAAAAAAACATCACCAGATGCCAGGTGTGGTGGTGCGTATCTGTAATCCCAGCGCTTGGAAAGCTGGGGCAGGAGGATTACTGTGAGTTTGAGACTAGCCTGGGCTGCATAGTGAGTTCAAGGCTGGCCTGAACTGCAGAAAGAGACTTTGTTTCTGAAAAATTCACCAACAGAGTGAAAAGGCAACCCACAGAGTGTGAAAAAATTTATACCACCTGTTCTTAAGACAAAGGATTACTATCTAGAATACATAATGAACCGAAAAAAGTCAAACATTCCAAATTCAAAGACCTAGTCCAAAAATTGACATCTGAGATGAATAGATACTTTTCAGAAGAAAAAGTACAAATGAAAAATAAATATATGAAAAAATGTCCAATGTCACTGGTCATTTGGAAAATACAAATTAAAACAACAATGACATATCACCTTACCCTGGAAAGAATGGCTACTATCAAGAAAACAACTAATAACAAATGCTGATGTGACTGGGGGAAAAGGAACCCTTCTTCACCAGTGGTGGGAGAGGGGGCTGGTGCAACTACTGTGAAAATCGGTGTGGAGATTACCCCAAAATTAGGACTAGCAGTTCCATTTGACCCAGCTGTTCCCTTCTGGGTATCTTCCCAGAAGAATTGAAAGCATCATACCACAGAAATATATGCATATCCAAGTTTATAGTAGCACAACTTGTAATAGTTACATCTTGAAAGAAACCCAAATGCCCATCAACAAAGGAATGGATAAAAAAAGATGTGTTTTTAAAATATGTAATGGAGTATTACTCAGCCATAAAGAAAGATAAAATTGAGGCATTTATAACTAAGTGGATGGACATTGAGACAATAATCCTAAGTGAAATAATCAGACGCACATGTTCAAATATCTCATTTTTTCTCTGCTGTGAGAAACTGAAAGTGTAAATAAGAACAAAATGTAAATAGATATTGTGAAATAGGAAGAATCTGTTCAAAAGGAAAAGGGAGAGTGGGAAAGGAAGGAAAGGAAAAGAAAAAGTGAGAAAACAAGGGTAAAATGAAAACTGAGCTTTGTGAACAGGGAGGGGAAGAGGATTTGAAAGGAAGAAATGGGAATAAGGAGAAAGAAAAAAAGAAGAGGACACAGATGTATCGTGTACAGATACAAATTCCCTATAATGTGTGTGGTCATTATGTATACCTAATTGGTAACAATAAACTTAAAAAAATAAACGGCTTGCTGCTGTCCCTTTTGTGCGACTGCAGTGAGAGAGAACTGTTATTATCTCAGGAATCTTAGGAAAACAATAAGGATTTTAGCTGCCTGGGCTTGGACCACATACATATTTTAGTGCATCAACACAATAAGGTATTCTGAGTTGAGACAGAACTCAAGAGGGTTAATAGAATGAATAAAAATGTGGAGGAGGAAATGGTTCAAAGTTCAGGTGTGTTTAAGGGACAATAAGAAAATCAATATGCCTGGAGAGGAGGGTTTTGACTGAGTGAAAATCAATTCGGGAAGGCTGATTATAAAGACTTTTGCATTTTGGGTTAGGGTCTATGAAGATTGAAGTATGCATTAATTTCATCCGCAGGGGAACGAACAGGGAATATGAATTTAGCCTTTTGACTAAACCATTTAAAAAATTACTTTCGGTTTTATTTTTTTCTCTACTTTCTGCAGATAATATAAGCACATAATGCAATGTTTTCTAATATAAGAAAGTAAACAGGAAATTTGAAATCACATGTAGCCCCATTAGTGGTATCTAATGAGTTGTTTTTAAGAGCATCTCCTTTGCCGCTTTGTCCTAAGCATCCGCATGTTCTCATCCGTGTTTAAACACGTTAGTTACTGTGCATGTACACTAAACTCCTGAGAGGCAAGTAGCCTAACATAGATGTGCACACCAAAATAGAGAGCATGGCATGTCAAAGATGCAATCTTTCACACACATCCCATTACAAACTCAATATAGCAAATGTTCTTTGCTTTCAAAAAAGAATATATTTTCTCCCCAGATCACACCTCTTTTATCTGAAACAGGTAGTCACCTAGACCCATTTTTAATCTTAACATTTGTGATTGAAATGCAGGCATAACTTTTTTTCATGTTTCAAATCTACTATTAGGAGGGCAATAGGGACTGAAATCGCAGTGTATGAAAGGCAAGCACAGAGGTGGGGAAGGCGCCAACCGGGGACCCTAGAGTCCTCTAAAGATTCCTCAGGCAGCAGCTCCTGCTGAACAGTAATGGAGCCCAGACTTGGGAGATCAGCCCACTTGGCAAGAAAAGAGGGGAATTCAGATTTCATGTATAAACTTGGTGTTTTTAAATTTTCTTTTCAAGAAATAGTCATTTTAACACAATTCTATACATGAAACAAAAAACATGCAGGACACCAGAGATTTATCAGTAGCTGCTTATACATACGAAACAAACCAACAGCAGTGAACTTCCTTGTTCTCTGCAATGAGAGCATGATAATACTGTACATCCATTCTGATAGAAAATCATGTCCCAGATTAATGAGTATTTTCACTTCCTAGACTTTTTCATCCTTCATTTTTAACCTGGGATAGCAGTTGCATTTGTATTAACATATTATGAATCTTTCCTTTTCAAAAGACTCATTTGCAAAGCCTAGAGAATTTTTGAACATGTTCGTTAAAATGTGTCTTAGTTACTTTTCTTTCTTTGCTGAAACAACCCAAAAGTTGTTTCAGACAAAGCTAAAGGGTGAAAGGCTCATTGAGCTCATTGTTTGCAGAGGTTCCAGGCCATAATTCATGGGCTCTAAGGCAGACTGGTACATGGCAGAGGGGCAACGGGTTATTCATGGTGGCGGAAGACAGCAAAAGCAACAAGAGATCTTAATAGCATTTTTGCTTATTTTATCCAGAATACTGGGATCAAGGTGGTGCCAAATCGATCAGTGGACTGATTTATTAATCACACACCCTTAATCCCACCACCACACACTCTAGATTCACACCCCTTTGAAAAGGTCCTATGACTACCTGAGGCTTCTGGGGAACCTCTATGCAGAAGCCATAACAAAATGTGTATATTTTGTTGATTTGAATGGATACCAACTATAGGATGATCTATTTCCAAATGCTCTTAAGTTATTTTAAAAACCTCCCTACCAAATATTAATGCATCTTTGTGCCATCATAGAAGTGGGAATAAACCTGTCTGTTTAACCTAGAAATTGTAGTAGTTAACAAAATATCATAATTAGAGAATGGTTAGGATATGAAAACTATAGAAATGTCCATGATAAATAAATATGTACAAGAGAAAGATCATCATAACTGTAGGGAAAAAAAAAGAACCTTTGAATTGCAAGTGTAAAAAGTAACTCATATATATATATATATATATATATATATATATAACATATTATCTCTACCTCAACTGTAAAATAAACTCTCATCTAAAATTTATTCTCCATATCTTTCTATACCTGCATCTATTTATATCATTAATATTGCTTTTAAATAAATATGTTCCAACTACTTGAGAATGACTTAAAGAAAATATTCATAGTCAATCAAGATTGTCTAAGCATAGAAAATACAAAATAACTTGAAATGTATGAAATGCTGTATAATTTTTCAGTAGCAATGATGGTTTACAATTATATAAGACAGAAATATTTAACAAATAGAATTCTTCCAGCAAAGCTTATATAATTGTCTCTCAGCCCAGGGGAAATTGGTTGCGGGATCCCTTATAGATACTGAAGTCTGCAAATGTTGGAGTCCCCGGTATAAAATGACACAATATTTACCTTTACCCTACACACATCCTTTCATACATTTTCAATCATCTTTAGATTATTAGTAACACCTAATGTAATATAAATGCTATGTCAATAGTTAATAAACTACAGTGTTTAGAGAATAATGACTAGAAAAATGTCTGTACAAATTATATACACAATATTTTTCAAAAATGTCAGTATGAGGTTGGTTAAATGTGTCTGCATATTCACAGAACCCACAAATATAGCTATATTTTTGCCTCTGTGTAAATATATGCACAATCTCTGTTATGAGACATGTTTCTTTATTTAGTCAAATAATATGGATTACTGAAAATTTGAGTGTATATTTTAATGAAACTATTATTTATTGTACTTGGGTGGTTCACCATTTGCGGACACAAAAAGTGAATCTTAAAGATTTATATTTAATTAAATTATTTTCTAAAGTGTTCCAACTTTTTATTACAAAACTTGTATTTCATATATTTGACTTTCTTCGAATTGGAAATAACATTTCTCCTTCCATAATGGCAAGAATAAGAAGGGTCAGATTTTAAAGCATAAGCCAAAACCAGATTTCTGTCCTTTACCTTGCTTTGTTTTGTTAAGAATTAACACGCAAAACAGTTAATAATACCTGGTCACAATTTATCTTTCATCTGCAGGGATTATCATGATAACAAGATATTTTACTGATTTCATTTCTTACAAAATTTGAATTTTGGACCCTTGAGTTAACTCTGTTAGCACTGAACAATTTTATCAGTTAGTCAACTAATCACCCCGAGTGCCTGAGTTAAAGTCTAGGATTCCTTTCACAGTGACAGCAGAAAAGAAGACAATGGGCCGAGGAAAGGACCAGCTTTTGCTGCATGGACCACCAGGCTTCCGTTGCAGAGTTAGGATAGATTATCTTTAAGGAGTCCCTAGCTCTCCTCCTGGGAAGTACATCACGGATGAAGCCCTGAAAATCAAGGAACAGAATCAGAGTAACGACAGTTACTTTTCAAATTCATTTATTTACTACTGACTTATTTAAGAACTACTAAATTAGATGTCAAGTACTGTCTTTGAGTTAACAACAGACATTTTTCATTTCACTACAAATGTAACGTAATAAAATTTGCATGGTTGAAAGGAACAAAGATACATAATTGATTGCGTAATCAATTACCTAAAATTCCAGGTATTAGGAAATTGCATGAAAGAGAAAAGTTGATAACTGCTTGAGTAATAACATAATAGTGTCACATAATAAATGTCCCTTTATTTTTGATTTTGAGAAAACCTCAAAAATCTAAAAGGAAGATGGGCAGGAGTCCAACCCAAGGAAGGAGGAAGAGACTGCGTGTTTAAAGTCTTAAACTAAAATGTGTCCTTTATGTCTATGAAATTTAAATTAAACTATTTGTGCTAGAGGTAGACAAGGAGGGAGTAAACCACAAAGATGGAGCTGGAAACGTGCAGAGGTGACTCTTACAAGCTCGTTTGGAACAATATCAAGAATTTTAGAATCTATTTAAAAAATAATGGGAAATCATTACATTGTTTTTGACTTAAAAGAGACACAATCAGATATGCATTTTATATGGCCCTGGATCTGGATATAATTATTATTTCCAATTTACAGAAAACTTAATCAATTTATGCAGTATCACTTAGCTAATGAGTGAGCAGCTGGCCTTAGAAGCTGGCATTTCTAATCGCTGCACAGGTTGGGTGGGAAAGAGGGATGGAAATTAGTTTGAAGGTATAGAGAGGCTAGACTGGAGATAATGTAGGCTCAGACCATGACAGCAGTAATAGACTGGGGAGAAGTGGGAAGATTAAGGGACATTTAGGAGTGGCACTGAACGGAATAATGATCGATTGGATATAGTAGGTGAGGAAGAGGAAAAGGTTGGCAGTAACATGGGAAATCGGGGCCTCAGTAAATCCATAAATTGTGCTGTTGCTTCCCAAAATTATTGTTTTGTACCTATCTTATGCTGCAGACTCCTAAAGAGAGACACAAACCCAATGGACTCAGTAATGCTAATGCCAGCACTGTTAACCTGAAACTTTAAAGAACTAGACAGATCTCCAAACAGACCCATCTGTCCTGAAAGAAAGATTCCAGTTTATCTAATGTTGAAGTCCTTTCTGCTTTTACTGTTCCCCTACAAAAAATAACTGAAAACAACCTGAGGTTAATCAGCAATTTATAAAAAATTACAATTTTATCTTTTAATAAGGTGAAAAAATTTTATTACAGAAAAATAGATTATTATGCAAATCCCATTTCTAAGAAAGAGGATGTTCCTTGTATATGGTCACGTAGCTTTACTTATATTCTACTATGCTTTCCTTCATAGAGGTCCTTTCATGCTTCCCTCAGATAGATACTCGGGAGGTGTTTGAAGCAATTGGTATATGTAGATATGTAGAAGAAAAAATGGAGGGAAGGCAGTCACATTTCATTTCCTCTCCCTTAACACATCCTCATCTAATTGCATTACTTACTTTTAGATATCTATCATTATTTCCAACAAGATCAGGCCAGTTCTAATCCTCTTTCTTTTCTTCCTTTGTTGAGCTTACAAACCCTTTACAGGAATCTGGGCACAAGTCAGTGTTTCAAAGGTGTGATAAGATTTGTGAAGCATGGACACATTTTGAAACGTAAACACTAGCAGTTATTTTCGGGCAATTCATGTCAGAATCGTGAACTCGCTGGCTTAGAAGCACACCACAGGAATAAAAGCTGACAGGTAAAAGAGCTGTTCTTGCTTTCACTTCCACAGTCGCAGCAGAACACTGCGGTGAATTTCTAACCTCTGTAATTCTCTGCTCCCTTTCTAATGATGAAACACATATTATTTAAATGATCATGCCTGATATATGAAATAAATCAAACAAGCTGCTCTCTGTCTTGCTCAAATAAAAATCATTCAGTCCCCAAATACAGAGTCATGACAACAGCCATGAAAAGGATGAGGGCAGAAGGTAAAGTGAGGCGCTGCAAGGAAGGCACATGATTTCCTCAGGAGATTTTGTGGAGCTGCTGGGATAAAACATAAATATACTCAGACAGGGATGGGTGTTTATGAGGAGAAATAAATTAATAGCGCCAGTGAGTTGGAAAAGATTAATTGTACTGCACATATGTTCTGTTAGTTCCAAGAAACAGCATCAAAGGCTTGGTAAGGATTCAGGAAAGGTAAGAGGTTGTGAAGTCAAGCTCAGTAGCTGTAGATTTGGCTGGGAGCAGAGGAAATGAAATGGGTAACACTGGTGGATATTCCAATTACAAGCAGTACAGAAGGGGAGTATGGTGTGGAAGGAAATATGCTAGTAAGATTAAGTTAGAAAATTCATGTTTTGCCATAATTTTAACACACATATATATGCAGAAAATTATCTTATCTCAATCTCAGTTTCTTTTACCTTTAAAATGAAGGAATTGGATTAGATGCCTTCTGACAAATTTCTGAAATGTAACTATGTATATATTTATAATATATATTTATATATTTATAATATTTATGTATTTATAATATGTCTTTGTATATTATATAAAATATATAGTTACATTCCAAATATATATTTATATACTACATGTATAGTTATATATAGTTTATATATAGTTGAATTTTAAATATATATTTTATATATTTGAATATCTGTATATTTTTTTTATCAAGACAGCAAGTTCCTCCTACTTGCCCAGCATAATAAAAAACTAACCAAAGAATATAGTGTTTGTAAATATTTGCACTTTATTTTGCATTTGACAAATGGAAATTCTCACTTTGGCAGACCTATGTGTACGTAGGAAGCTTGCACATGATGCTTCGCTTTGACTTCTTCACTTATAAATGCTGAGAGACAGATCAGTAAATTGACGGACAGATTGATAGAAACATATATTGCAGGTGAAGACACAGAGAAGGGACTTGCCTGTCCCATGGACTTGTGAATGTAATGGTACTGTGCATAGTAACTGGTGATGTAAGAGACACTGAAAATGTTATTTCATCCTTTTTTATACATTGATGAGATTGTTCTGGTTTGCAGTCAGGATACCTGCATTCAAATCTCTGCTGTCATACAGATTCTCAAGTAGTTTTTGAAAAGTGGAATTTGAACTTACATCATTGTGTAAGTCTATTGCAGTACCACTGAACGTTTTGGAGGAAAACAAAAGATCAAAGTATATGCAGAGCAGTATGAGCTGGGTAAAATGCTACACTTGATGTTAAATGGCCAGAGAATTTTACCGTTACCACCAACTTCCCTTTTATATATCTTTTAGGTAGACTAGTATTCCCCTCATACCACTTTCCCCTTGGTGCCTTTGATAGCTTACAATTTCTTTTCAAAGTGCCTTGGGATCCTTGGGTACTGTGTAGATTGTGCGACAGTTTCCCTTCATTGTCCTAATTAACATCACAAGGAATAATTATCTCTAGCTTGGTAACAACTTCTAGCATATTGTTTTTATATAATTAATTTTGAAGATTATGAGGATAATGCCATAAAACACACCGCCAGTTTTCATGCCAAGAATATTTCATCTAACTTAGAAATACCACGCAATACATTTCAGGAATAAACGCCACTCAGAAACATGGCACTGCGACGCCTGCTGAAGTTTCATGTACTAAAGAATGGAGTGGCTATGGCTAGTCAATGAATAATGGATAGAAATGATTAATGACTATGAGATTGGGATAATTAGATTTGGCATGTGTATCCACCATTTAAGCAAATTGGTATGTGTATTGCATGGTTGAAAGAGAAACAGACAAATGACATTATGCTTCCTTGATGCAAGTGGGTCTCCTGAGAATGGATGAGCCAAATTCTTTCCTAATTTTTCTCCAGCAACTCAACACAACCATATAGGTCTCCATGGATCTTATTGTTATGTGAGCAATAGTTGCCATAGCAACAGAGTAACAGACATTGAAGCCCAGGCAAGCCTCTTCACACCTTTCTGCTTTAAGGTCATTTGCAATTTTGCAGACCTCAGTTATTTACTCAAATAATGCTTGATAGCTCCACTGCCCATGGATGCAATGATGTTGGAGGATAGCAAGAGCTCTTGGTAAACAGTGGTGAAGAAATAACAATTTTTTATAACATCATCAGCAAACTTCTGCCCCAGTGTTCCAACTTACATATCCAAACATGCACACAGGCAAAAGTATCTGCGGTAGTTAACTAAGTATATTGCAGTATGGCTGCTCACTCCTTCGCACAAGGGCACAGTAGGATAGTCTAAAGTTTATAAGCCATAGGATGTGTTCTATCTCTTTGATTCCTATCAAATCATTATGTCTATTTAGTCAAGGCATTAATCTATACCACTGTGTTAATGCTACATTTCTAAATCTCAAAGTAGAACACAAAATCCAAATAACATTATTTCAAGAGGATTTCACTCTTAGACTGGTCACATAGAGGAAGAATTTAGAAATAAAACACGTATGGGGGATAGGTGTGGAATTTAGCCCTGATGAGATCCTCCACCTTGATATATGTGCAAATGAGAGAGAAAATGCATACGTGTGATTTAATGCAAACTCGACATAGATGTTTGTGAGCATGACTTCATTACTGCTTGCTAGTCAGACTAAAGGGATGTTCCTTGGGTTAGCTGAGAATGCAAAGTAAAAGCTAGAGTGGTTGTGGAAAGAAAAAAATGATTGTGACAGAAAACTTCACCAAAATTCTGGCTCACGAACATATTGAAGACAAAAGAAATCAGAGGCCAATAGAAAACAGATTTGAAAGCAGAGCTGTTTGACATTCATAGTTTTAAAGAGTACGTAAGCACACATTTAAGCTGACATAATATCCAAATATGAAATGTGACATAGAATATCATGCTTCAGACATATCAAACAAAACATAACATAAGCTTCAAGATATATGACACATATATGCAAAATTTATATGTAATATTGCATAAAATACTATATATAATGTGCAGTATACTTTTGTTATATTTGTTGATATATATTATATATTTATATGTAATTTCATATAATTTACTCTAGAGTAAAACATATACAAATGCTATCTATATGTCACATATATATCATATATATACATATATATTATATATATATGTATATCATATATATGTATATATATTCTCCTAGAGAAAAGACTAGGTATTTGTAGAACAAATCTAGAAAAACAACCTATAGTGATCAAATGAGTTGCATTTTTATTCATAGAATAATAACTCATTAATCTCTAAATGCGTTGAATCATGTGTGAAAAAAAATACCAAGATGAAGATACGTACGGCTGACTAAGCAGAAAGAGAAATGGTGTAAATAAAAGAACATCTACAATATAGTTTTAGAGGAAAACAAATACTGATAGGTTCATTAAAAATGTGACTATCAAAAAGAATATTGTTCATTAAAGATACCCAACAGTGCAATGGATTTCTGATTTTATTCCTCCTTTAAATTAAAAATAAGTAAAAATTTAAGAATAAACAAAACAAAAACAAAAATAAGATAATTAAAAATAAAAGTACCTAGAAATTTTTAAAAGTCACCTTATGGAGTAGAAAAATAAAATGAACTTTGCTAAGCATGTACCTCATCATCTGCAAGACAAAATATGAAAAATTGTCCCAAGAGACAAGAAGCACAAAATACAGGGAGAAAAATAATAAAAGGGAAGATTCTTTTCACAGAAGAAAGATTCACGTTTCTAGAACTTATACCATAAGAAGTCTAGATGAAAAGACCTGTGAAAGTGGGTGCAAGAAATAATGAAGTAAATATTAGGAAAATGATTACTTTTGGCAAAAGAAATATGCATCTTTATGTAACAGACACAGCGAAATGGTGCTTATATCCACATATGAATGGTAAACTTTGAAGTTTCAGAACTTCCAGGAGGAAGAGGATCTCTCAGCCTTCTACTGAAAGGAAAGGCAGAGGTGGCCCACATCGAGGACCTGGTTGATTGATAGACTTTTCATCAGAATGACAAGATAATCAAAGAAAGAGCAAACAAAGACAATCAAGACACATTTTAGAAATTATTTCTGCTTAGTTTGTTAGTGAAGCAAAAAGAAAAAATAAAATAAATTCAGGTTTTAAAATGTTTAAGGATCTAAGGACAAAGACCACCCCTGGGAACTGTTTTGGAGCCTACCCTTTGCTGTGAGATTCCTTCTCTCTGTCACCTCTTCCAGCCCTAGTTATCACCCATTTCCTCAGTTTCTTGAAGTAGTGCTGGGTGAAGGTTTGCAGCTGAACTGGTCTTTACCCATCCCCCAGTACTGTCCTGGTTGAAAAGAGTGACCTGGCTGAAGATCATGCTGTGCATGTGACCCACACCAACACTTACTCCTTTGTGCAATTGTGGGAAATGTGGGGGACAACCCTACTCATGAGCTCCCACAAGGGATCGGTTGAGGGCTCTGTTATAGCAGACTCCACTGCCACCTTTCCCTTTTACCTGACACTGTCCCCTTGTTCAGCTCCCCTTTCTTGCCTTATCCCACACCATGCTGGTACTCAAGAACGAGGTCCAGTCATCAATTTCCCCAGCACAAATGCCTGTCTTAGGGTCTGCTGCTTAGTATACCAACCTGCACTAGCCCACACAGCAGATATTTTTTTGAACTTTGAGAAAGAAAGAAAATGAGACAATTATCAATATGAACTGTTACTGAAGATGTTTAAAAAAGTACGAGCTCAAAAGGAAAGAAAAGCTGGGTGTGGTGGCACATGCCTGTAATCCTAGCACTCAGGAGGCTGTGGCAGGAGTGTTGTTGTGAGTTCAAGATCAGCCTATGCCACAAAGTGAGTTCAAGGCCAGCTCAAACTGAATAGCAAGACTCTGCCTCAAAACAAAACAAAACAAAACAAAACAAAAACCATTAGATGTGGTATTCATAGGACACTGTCATTTGAACCTTAGAATTGCAGTATCACAGGAGTGCATTTCCTCGCCAAATTTCACTTTCAGTATGTAAGTTATATATTTCTATAACTTCAGATATTCGCTTAATTTTAAAAATGTAATTATCATTTTTATTGTGTTTATACTTTTACTTTAAAAATCTACCTATAGAGAAACTGAAAATTAATGTAGGTATTATCAAATACAAAATTTATAAACTTTACAATTTTAAAATAATATAAAATCTTTAGGAGGAGAAAAGTAGGTATATGGTTGGATAAGTCAATATATAATTAAGATTAGAATTTGAAGATTAGAATTCAACGACACTAAAAAGTTAATAAATTAAGAAAGATATTTTAAAACTTTATTTTAAATTTATGAAGGAAAGAAATCTCAGAGATTATGAAAATGAGTGGATTGTCCAGGGTGAAAATGATGTCAGAGTTTGAGCAACTTTGTGTTCCTAAATCCAGTCTCCCTTGGGTATATATCTGTATATCCATGTCTGTCTATCTGTCTTATCTCTCTATCTACAAATGCTTGTGGTAATTCTTGAAAATATGCTCTAAAAATTTGAAGAGTACATTCATCAGCCACAGACTGTGTAAATACATTACCGTGAAATAATGTTTAATGGCCACTTAAATCCTTCAACTTAGATAATGTGCCTAACTTCAGGAAGTGCTTTCATATGTTGTTGAAGTAAAAATCATTTATTGATCACTTCTTTGGGGCAAACCATTACTTTTCCTGGTAATTTATTTATGTTCATCTCTGAGGCAGTAAGGGACTATCTTTTCATTCTTCTACAAGTAAGAAAGAAAACTAAACACAGAGAGGGAGGAAGTGGCTTTGCCTACGTTCATGAAACTAACGCAGGTGCTACTAAAACTCTGTTCCCTTTCCTTCCCACCCCACAGTCTTTCTGTTAGCTTCTCTTCCCAAACACTGAAATGACTGATCACCAGACAAGTTAGTTTCCAGAAGCCCAAGAAAGAAATAGACAGAAATAAGTGGAATAGGAATGGGAAGTGAAAAAATACTCAGTATTTTCTGCCTGGTGCTGGGGTTCAGTGGTTATATTCATTACTTCACACAACAACCCTGAAACATATAGTATTGTCCTCAGATATTACAAATGGAAGCAGAAATCCAAACTAATTGTTACTTATGAGATATGATAGAAAATGTAAATAAATTATCTAATTATCAAATGCCTGGGGTTTGTTCTTTGTTTTTCTCATCTGCGGCAGTCTCCTAATTGCCACATTACTGGCAGTTTTACATGGAAGACAAGTAAGGGCTTAGGGTTTAATGGGCTTCTCAGAGCACTGTGCAACACTTGGTGTCATCTCTGGCCTCTACTCACTAGATGTCAGTAGTATCACCACCCCCATCTGTGACAACCAAAGGTGCTTGCCAATGCCTCCAGGGTTCAGGGTAAAGCAAACACCACAGAAATAAATCATTTCCCTATATATAGATAGATTTTTAAAAAAAATTTTTAGACAGGATCTCACTATGTAGCTTAGCTTGACCTTGAACTCACTATACAGCCCAGGTTGGCCTCAAATTCACAGCAGTCCTCCTGGCTCAGCCTCCTGAGTGTTGAGATTACAGGTGTTCACCACCACATCTGACTTAGATCCTCTTTTTGAACTGCTATGGAGTATTTCTACAGTGGGATTTAAATTTCTTAAACTTGAAGTCTTACTAGCGTTCTCATTGTACCTCACTGTCAAATTTTCATACTGCTAGAAACTCCGCCTCCCCACCCCTGGGTATGACTTAGATAAAACTACAGATATTCCCACTGTTTACCTTTGTAAAGGCAAAGAGTCTTTTCAGATTTGTTTTCTCTATCTCATAACACTTCAGTTACTATTTTAACATCCAGATATCCTGAATGAAATGTCATTTTTACCATACAGCTACAGATTCTCAAATGGATGGAAAGTGCCCTATGCAGAGATGGGACATCATCACAGTTTGCTGTTATCCTGTGGACCGATGTCCTAGCTCTCATTTCCATTTCTCAACCTTTACCCCAACAGCTCTTCCACTGATGTGAGGTCACACTGATAGTTATTGACATTCCTGGACCAGTGCTGGTTACAATCCAAATGGTAGTCAGAAGCCGGCAAGCAAGTCCATGAATAAAGTTAACAGATATGTGACCAGGATACATTACATTCCAAATTATTGGAAGACGTTACAATTTAATGTAAACACTTTTAGAATTTATTTTACAGCAAGTTGATAATTCCGACACGAGATGTATACATAGGTCTAACACTAGTTAATGGTACTCCAGCTCCATCCCAGTGCTGTGTTTCTGTTTCAAATATCCTTTAGTAATTTGAATTACTTAATTACACTCAACTGGGACTTGACATGTAAAAAAATGAATGTCTGACTCTAGTCCAATGATGTTAATATTTTTCCATATTTCAGCAGGAATACACATACACAATCTTTTTAGCTTGCCTTTTTTTTCATAAGCCTTTCAAGTTTGCCACAGGCTGAGCTGTTCAAGTCATCTGAATTACCTGTCTTTTTGGCATCTAATTTTGCAAACATCAGTCTGGAAATGCAATTATTATTATTTTTTTAAATCCTGCATTAGATTCACAAATCCACAATTTCTTTATTGCATATTTTAACTACATAAGATTTACACCTGGCAAGAAGGAATACAATCTTTTTCCAGAAATGAATGCCCAAAGATGTATCTAACTGGCAAACACCCTGGTAAAAGAGAAATCCAGGACAGTGAAAGATGATAGGTAACTCAGTGTTATGGCACCTGGTCAGATTAACAATAATAATGATGAAAAGATTAATTTTGTCTGAGATATTCTCAAATCAAATAGTGATCAAGATTGTGTAGAATCAATAATTTGGAATAAAGTTTTTTTAAAATTTTTTTCACCAAAGAAAAAGAAAAATATATTAATATACATTTTAAAAGAGGATATCTTGCTTTACATTTTGTCAGTTCAGTTTTTCTTTAAAATTTGACTAAAAATAAGATTCAGAAATTATAATAAGTGAGAGTAAAGGTAAGAATCACAGGTATAATAAAGATACCTTCAGGTGTGTATTTTCTAGAAATCAGCATTTTAGAGTACCCTCTGAGTTTATGACCAAATGATAATGCATGAAATCATCTTAATTTAAACTGAAAAAGATTTGGCTATATATATATGTAAAGTAAACCCTGGGTTACAACACCCCCGTACAAAAATCTTTGAGTGCTCAAGTCCTTATATAAAAGGATATGATGTTTGCATATAACTATGCATATTTACTTGAAATAATCTCTAGATTACTTATAATACCTAACACAATATAAATAGTTAATAATAGGTGTTGATGTTTTTGTAAAGGTAAAAATAATAGCAAAAAACTCTCTCTATATATTCAATACAGGAAAGTAGTTTTCAAAATGTTTGATTTATAGCTTTCAGATCTGCCAATACAGAGTTTTCAGGTAATGGCGGGATAACTTTCACCATCTGTGTACCTAGGTACTTTTTTATTTATCTACTCATACTCATTGCTATAAAGGAATTAAGGTATGTTATGTACATGTAGCAACTCCTCCCCGAAAAAGTGTAAACATGCAGCATGCATATGTTCTAATAAACCAATGCTTTTAATGAAAGAGTATCTATTAAAATTTACGTACCTGAGTTTCAAAATGTAGACTTCGCTTTTCTAGGTCTTTGACATATAATCAAACTTCAAATTAAAATAAAACAATGCAAAATAAAATGAAACTTTTATCAAGTCCCTTCCATTTTTATTAATCATCCTTTGTTTTCCATTAGATTGCTTGTTTCCTCTTTCTTTCCTAAACTATTTTGACTTTTGAGTTTTAATACTTTAAAGAAATTCAGCTTTGTAAACAACTACACCAAACAAAAGACTGAAATAGGTGCCCTCCATTCCTTTCATGTTATAATATGCAAATAAAGTAATGCTAAAAATTTTTTAAAGGCTTCTAAGTATGTTTTCTAATAAATAATGTGATCAGAATTATGGTCACTACCAATTAGTGATCATAAAAACTTACTGGTTTAAGAACTCATTAATTAAGGACAATCTTCTGATGCAGTTCTATTTTAAGAAGGCTTTTTGTCCCTTTCTAATTTGTGCAGTTTTTCTCTTGGGAGTAGTGTCCTTGCATTGGATGCCAAGAAAGCCATCTTGTACAAATCAGTCACAATAAGATACTTGGATAGAACGGAAAAATATTCTTATGCTACTTCACCACAAGACACTCTCTAGTGAAGTTATCAATACTTCTAACCATTCACACTATCACTGCTTAAAATGACATTATCAGAGACATGGCAATGACAAGAAGATTCGCAAAGCAGTGAAGATGACAAAGCAATTTGCAAAAGGACAGTCAGTACTTACAGTGATGCCAAAACAGCTTTAATCCATGGAAACTGTATGTGTGTTCATGTCTTTAGTACTAGGAAAAAACATTTAAAAATGTGAGTTGTGCTGGGTGGGTATGGTGGGGCACGCCTTTAATCCCAGCACTCAGGAGGCTGAGGTAGGAGGAGCGTTGTGAGTTCAAGGCCAATTTGGGCTACAACGTGAGCAAGGCCCACCTGAACTACACAGTGCAATTCCACCTCAAAGAAAATAGGGCTGGGAGTTTGGCTCAGTGGTTTAAGCCCTTGCTTGGCAGGTGTGAGGTTGTGAGTTTGATCCCTGGTACTGACAAAAAAACAAAAAAAAGAATGTGAGTTATGCCAGGAAATAGCTTGACTTGTCTTTTAAAGCATCAAATTATAATAAAGCAATAAAAATTAAACATTCTTTGTTGGTATCAGGATGTAAGATTTCTTCTAAAATTATTTATTTATTTATTATTTGGACCCTTTTTTCTGCATATGTGTTTAAAAATGTAATCCCTGAAGATGTTTAAGGAAATGAAACAATAACAGTGAAGAATGAATGATTCAACATACATGTGTGATTAGCTTCTGAGTGCATATTGTTAGAAAATATAAATAGTGTATGTCCCTATGATTAATATTAACTCAATAGAATTTGGATACTAGCCAGTGATCTGTAACTGTGCTTACCCATCTTGATTCATGAAATTATATGGATTTTATTTTTATTTAATTTTTTAATTTTATTTTAAAGAGAATAAAACAAAACAAAACAGAACAGAAGAAAGCAGATCAGGACAAAACAATGCAAGCAACACAGGATTTCAAAACAAGTGAACAGGAAATCACCAGTGGCTACCATAATGTGTCTTGTTATCTTTGAAATAGTTGTCCATATGTTCACACACAATGAATTCAAACAAAACTCAATAGTATAAAGCTGATAAAAACAAAAGAATGAAAGCGTTACAGGCCTTCAAAACACGACAATAGGAAAACCAACAATGGCTACCGTAATGTCTCTTGTTCTCTTCAAAATAGTTGTCCACACTTTCACACATATTGAAATCAAATAATACAGAATAGATTAAGAACAATCAAAGCAAAGGATATAAGCATTATGGACTTCACAACAAGATGATAAGAAATCAGTAATGGCTACCATAATATCTCGTTCTCTTCAAAATAGCTGTTCATACCATCGCTCGTAATAAATTCAACTCTTGGAATCTCTTCAGGAGAAGTTATAGGTTTGTATAAGCCTATATATGTACATCTATCCTTTCTGTATTAGAGGGAAAGACAAAACAAAACATCACAAATTACAAGAAAAACAAGAAACAAAAGAGACTAATAAATAACAGTAACAAAGAACCCAAAACAATAACAATACAGGCTTGCAAAACAAGGTGGTAGGAACACAACTAAGGTTGTTATTTTGCATAGTTATCTTCAAAAAAGTTACTCAGATTACCAGATATTGACTTGCATAATTCATCTAATCCTGTGAATGTTAACTGTTTTGTTCCAAGAACTAATAGAATTAGTAACATGATCCTCTTAGCTATCCTAAGTGTATATATACAAATTTCTATCTTTTCTCTTTTCTTCCTTTTCTCCTTTTCCCTATCTGATTTATTTTTTCCCCTTTGGGCAGTTTGTTATCCTTCAACAATATTTACTGAGGATTCTGCATCTTGTTTACTCTTTCAATTTCTTACACTAGGGAGACAATGCAGTATGGTGTAGACCATATGGTCTCAAGTCGCACCCATTTACCTATAAAAGCTTCAATGTGATCCTTCTTTATAGCTAAGTAGTACTCCCTTGTATAAAAGTACCACATATTTTTTTATCCATTCCTCAGTTGATGGGCATTTAGGTTGTTTCCAAGATTTGGCTATTACAAATTGTGTTGCTATAAACATGGGTGCACATATATCATTTTGGTATGATGTTTTCAATTCTTCTGGGAATATGCCCAGAAGTGGAATAGCTGGGTCAAATGGGACTTCCAATCCCAGCTTTTTGAGGAACCTCCAGACTGATTTCTACAGTGGTTGCGCCAGTCTACACGCCCACCAACAGTGCAAGAGGGTTCGTTTTTGCCCACAGCCTCTGTTGCATTTGTTGTTGGTGGTTTTCTTGATCCTGGCCATTTTTTCTGGAGTAAGAGGGAATCTCAGTGTTGTTTTAATTTGCATTTCTCTAATGACCAATGATGTTGAACATTTTTTCATGTATTTATTTGCCATTTGTATTTCTTCAGCCGAGAGGAGTGTATTCATCTCAGATGCCCATTTTTGGATTGGGTCTTTGAATTTCAGGGGTTTGATTTTCTTTAATTCTTTATATGTTCTAGATAGAAATCCTTTGTCTGAGGGACAGTTAACTAAGATCTTTTCCTAGTTTGTGGGTTTTCTTTTCACTCTGTTGGAGATTTCCTTTGACATGCAAAAACTTTTTAATAAGATGAGACCCCAGTTGTTGATTCTGGGAAGTGTTTCCCATGCAATTTGATTTTTGTTCATGAATTCTCTGCCTACCCCTATATCTTCAAGATTTCTACCTATTTTGTCTTCCAGCAGATTTATGTTTCTGTTTTAATATTGAGATCTTTGATCCATTTTGACTTTAGTTTAGTGCATCATGATATGCATGGGTCTAGTTTTAGCTTTTGGCGTATAGAAAGCCAGCTTTTCCAGCACCACTTATTAAACAGGCTATCTTTCTTCCAGTGAAGATGCTTGGTCCCTTTGTTGTAGATAAGATCGCTAAGTGTGTTTGTGGTTGTGGATGTATCTTCTAATCTATTCCATTGATCTTCAGGTCTGTTTTTATTCCAGTACCATGCTGATTTTATCACAATAACTTTAGAGTATAACTTTTAAGTCAGGAATTGTGATGCTTCCTGCCTTGCCTTTGTTGCCCAGAATTGCCTTTGCTATTCTAAGTCTCTTCTGGTTCCAGATTAATTTTAGGAATGATTGCTCTAGATCTGTGAGGTATGCTAATTGTATTTTGATTGAAATTGCATTAAATTTGCATAACAATTTTGGGAGAATAACCATTTTCACAATGTTCGTTCTTCCTATCCATGAACATGGAATGTCTTTCCATTTTCTGAGATCCTCCTTGATTTTTTTTTTCAGAATATTGAAATGTTCACTGAATAGAACTTTTACTTCCCTTGTTAGATTGATTCCTAAGTATTTCATTGTTTTGGATGCTAACATGAAGGGTATGGCTTCTCTTATTTCTCTCTCAGTGAGTTTGTTGTTTGTGTACAGGATTGCTATTGATTTTTAAGTGCTGACTTTGTATCCAGCTACATTACTGAATTTGGTTATTACATCTAGAAGTCTTTCAATGGATTTTTGGGGGTCCTCTATGTAGAGTATCATGTCATCTGCAAGTAATGATAATTTTACTTCTTCCTTTCCTATCCTTATTCCTTTTATTTCTCTTATCTAATTGCTCTGGCTAATATTTCCAGCACTATATTGAATAGGAGTGGTAATAATGGACATCCTTGCCTTGTTTCTGATTTTAGAGTAAAAGCTTTCAGTTTTTGACCATTTAATATTATGCTGGCTGTCAGTTTGTTATAGATGGCTTTTATCAGATTGAGGTAAATACCATCTATTCCAATTTTCCAAAGGGTTCTTAACATGAATGAGTGTTGTACTTTATCAAAAGCTTTTTCTGCATCTATTGAAATGGTCATGTGATTTTTGTTTTTGGCTCTATTGATATGGTTTATTACGTTTATTGATTTGCATACGTTGAACCATCCCTGCATTCCTGGGATGAATCCCACTTTGTAGTTGCATATAAACTTCTTGATGACTTGCTGCATTCTGTTGGCCAATATTTTATTGAGGATTTTTGCATCTATGTTTATGGATTTTAAAATCTTGAAATAGTCATTTATGATTAAAAAAATTTAAGGATCAGATCAATGAAGAGGTAGACCAAAGAGCTGAGTAGATTCTAAAAGTAAATATTGTACAAAAATTCACTTCTAAGGTGTGCTTGACAATTTAGAATTATTCTTTATAACTATGAGAAAATTGAATGGAGACAAATATTCATTTTATAAAATATTTTTAGCCATCAGAAAGGAGATCAACTTAATTTTTATACAGTAGTCAGATACTTTTGATGCTATATTGGGGCACAATTGCTTTTCACTAAATTAATGACAAAGATACTACTTCTAAATCAAACACTGATGTGGAGAACAAGGGAGATCAAATTCTGTCACAAAGAACTGTTATTTCAACATACACACACACACACACACACACACAAACTCCTGTCAACAACAAACATATCAGTTTTTCCTCTAGAACTTAGAATATGCATGAATCTTATATTGTGGTTATGGAAACTACTGCATCTGTAAGATATCTGTTTATATGTAGAAACACAGTCTTAGCTAAAAAATACTAGATCAAGGAAAATTAATCTTTCCATACATTAAATATTGAATCTGTGCTGTGAGTCAGTCACTGTTCTAGGTAACAGAGATAAAGTGGAGAAAAATAAAATTTTTATTCTCATAAAACATATGTGTTAGCAGGACAGGACAGGTAGTATACAAGCAAAAATAAGAAATGAGCATTATAATTTATGACAGGGGAATATAATATGCAAGAAATAAATTAGGATAATGATAAAATAATGTACAGGTAAATTGGGTTATGTTTCTCTGGAGAGACAAGGAACACTGTTCAACCACTTAATCAGTTTCCCCCTTTTCTCCTCTTGTGGTTGCACAGTTAAACTGAATCTCAGACAAAAAAATTTGGTCAGAAGTGATGTGCACCATTTTGAGACTAATCCGTAGAAATCACTACACATGATATATTTTTTTTCCATGCCAGCGTGCTAGAATACAGAGGCTTACCCTTCCCCAAAATACACTTGAGATTATCTGTTGAGGCCATAAAATAAGAGGCATTTGGTTTTCAAATGATTCCTTATAGAAAACCACAGGAGCACTAATACATGAGAAATACATAGAAAGGTACTGATTTAAACATTTTTGCAGAAAAAATTTCTAAGAAACCTAAGATAGTGGTTATTGTGAAAATAGGCATACCATGTTCACAGATAATTATGCTATACCTCAAATGACTTAGCAATTGGTTACTAAGCACTAAGAACACAAATTTTGGAAGCATATCTTATAGGGATTTATATAACATAATCAAAAATCATGTGGGAAAACTGTTTTCCATAATAACTTTCAGAACAAACCAGGTACCTGTCAAGCATTTAGCTGTAGAGAAAGTGATTGAAAAGGGAAAGAATGATTATAAGTTTGAGACAGTATTGTAACAAAATGTTTACCCAGTAAAGAACTGATTAAACTGCCAACAGAAATTTTAAAAAACCAAAAAACAAAGTAAAAGAATCCAACTTTGAGAGTTCCAAATGATGACAAAGTTTATGGTTCAGAGGACAAACAATAACAAACAAGACTAAAAGAAATTTTTAGTGAAAAAAGACAATATATAATCTTGAAGCAAAAATTAGATTAAACATGTGCTTGTTTTACTCAAGGTTAGTATGCTAGATGTTTTGCCTTTTTCCTGAAGGTTGAATTGAGGGGATTCATAGGAATCATTTAGAAGCCAAGTTTTGAAAATTATGGAGCCAAAATTTGAAGGAAGTCATGGGTCCAGAATCATTATCTGGAGAACAGTAATCTAACTGAATAAGACATTGTTTGTTCCAAGTATTGTTACCTTAATTACCCCAAATGTTTTCAGCTCAAATATGAAAAATGATCTGAAAATGGATTCTAGAAAGTGTTTTTAAAGATACCAAAATCATATGATATTATTATCATCTTCAGTGCATTGGCATTTTGGTTGTTGCCATTACTGCTACATGGCCCCAAAGTGGCTGCCATAACTCCAGAAACTGTGATTGTATGTGAGCACAGGATGAAGAAAGCACAGAATATAAAGGAAGGGTAACAAAGGCTGTAGAAACCACTTTTTTTCTTTATGATTCTAACATGTAATCAGTGAAGGATATCTTTGCCACACCTCCTTCATGTTACAGACTGAATGTCTGCTCCTCCCCATTACTTTCAACCCTCAATATGATGGCACTTGGAGGCAAAGTCTTTTAACTGTTTAGGTTTAGAAGAAGTCATAAGAGCAGGATCCTAACGATGGGAATAGTTACCTTGTAACCAACAAGAAGAGAAGGGAGTTCTTTCTCTGTGAAGGGAAGACACAAGAAGGTGGCTATAAGCCAAGAAATACAACCCATCACCAGGGACCAAATCTATTGATAATGTAATCTTGGGCTCTCTAACCTCCAGAACTCAGGCAAATGAATGTCTATTGTGTAAGTCATCCACAATCTGATATTTTGTTACAGCAACTCTAGGAGACCAATACACCCCAACATTCACTTACTTTTTTGATCCACAGTGATATTGACTTTCTCATTTCTCCTACTCATAATTAGCAGAAGGAATTTGCCTCATCTGAATATTCTTCAGCACTGGTTCAGATATTCAGAGATTATGTCTATTGGTTTATTATATTGATGACATCATACTAATTGAACCAGAATAGCAAGAAGTTGAAAACATGTTGGGGGTCTTGGAAAAGTATAAATACACCAGAAAGTGGGACATATACAGTATTTAGATTTTTAGAAGACAGTCATATCAAGGGTGATTTTAGGTTTTCAAAGGTCTAGAGCATATTGGAAATAATTGACCAAATTAAAAAAAAGCATTACAATACTTTGAATCCTAGAAACAGTGTATTTCATAATTTGGAATACTTTTCCAAGTCACTAAATGGCTGAAAGAAAGGCCATCAGTTTTCAGTGGGAAATAGTGCATACAATATCTCTAAAGCAGGTCTAAAAGTAAGTGGTTTTAATTCTTGGGCCATATGACTCAATGACTTCTATATCATCACCTACATTATTCATGGGAAAGGAAGTGACATTTTTGGTATTCTAATAGGAGAATAAAAAATAGAACTCCAGGGTTCTGTGAAGTTCATGCTACTTACAGTAGCAAGTTCATTCTTTTCGACATAGTTCCTATGAAATGTTAACCAGTTGATAATGAGATTTCATGGGAACATGTATGCAGTCCTGTCTTTCCACAGTGAACTGATTTCTGAATCGTTCCAAGTCATAAATTGGGGGTAGCCCAAAAGAAATACATCATAAAATAAAATTTTTCATCTGAGATTGAGCAAGAGCCAGGTAGGTACCAGTACAAAGTCTAATCAATGAGTTTGACCCCCATATCACACATCAGTATTTCACTCAAGTTCTTCCTTAGTTCACATCTGTGGCTTCAACATGACCTTTATGAGTAGCTGACAGAGTAAAAAAGGGAATGAGTTTTCTTCAGATGTAGATTGGATCATTATGTGGGTGAAAACTAAAAATGATCCTGAAAAAGCAGCTGTATGAATGAATCCTCCCAGTGGTTATACCTTCAGGTGATGCTCCTGGTTTGCTAGTTAGTGTGGAAAGAGAAGCAGTTAAAGATAATAATACACATGGACTCAAGGGCTGTGAGTTTCCTGACTGCCTGATCCAAAACCTATAAGGAGAGAAACTAAATAGCTAAGATAAAAGAGATAAGAATAGGAATGTGATTGGAACCACAGGAGTATCCTAGAAATGTGAGCATCTCATGTCACTGCTTAACACTGACCGGAAAACACACAACATGGAAGAGGCACTAATTAACCTTGCTGAGTGAGCCAACTGAAGTCAGCTACCCATGCTTCAGTGGCATCCCACTGCTAGCACAACAGGGAAATAGAGCAATCATGGTGCTAGAGAAGGAATCTATGCACAGGCTCCCTACCATGTGCTTCTGCTAACCAAGACTGAGTTACACTTTTGAACACACTACCTGTCAACAACAGAAACAAGAGCTCTCTGTCCAACATGACACCATCTTTGAGGAGACTTATTAGCCACTTAGCACCATGTCCACGCATGGGAGGATGAGGTCCACACTTCAGGATGCAGTGGTATGCACTATATACCAAGGGTCATTATGCACCGTCTTGTCTTCTACAGGTAGAATTCACAGATGCAGGAATTGAGAGGTGTCCCTGCTCCCCACTACTCCTTTTGATCCATTTATGGGTTTGTATTCGTTTGTTTGTTTGTTTGTTTGTTTGTTTTTGTGGTACAAGGGGTAGAACTCATGACCTCACTATTGCCAGGCAGGCAACTATGTGCCTGAACTAAATCCCCAGCCCAGTGGTTTGTATTTCTTATTTCCCAAATTATTGTCACTATAGGCATAAGGGTTCTGGATCTATGATGGCCATAGTAACTCCATTAAAGTTCAAGCTTTAGCTGCTATTGACTCACTTTCCTTCTCATACCAATCAATTAATAGGAATAAGGAGTAAAACATTCTGGACAGGCAGCTTACTTTGATCATCAAGAGATTTCTTTGCTACTTGGACATTTTGGATGACAAAAGAATTTGCATCATCCCCAGATGGTTCCCCTGATTATTTCCCAGGCATCTTTTGGTTCTCACTTGGCAAACTTTTATGGTAACTGGATAGAAGTAACGCATAAGGCCCGAGAAGATTATGTTGAATAAAAGCCCAGACCATTCCGGCATGATGTTGTGCAGCACTTCAGTCAGGAAACTAACAAGATTAACATAGACACTAGATAAAAACAAATCTCACAATAATAATAGATGAAAGACACATGGGTATCATTCAGGACTGCACGCTGGCTGCAATGTGTGGGCTGAATCGCCTCTCAGTGCCATGTGTGTGTTCCCCCAGGAACAGCAGACGAGCCAATTCCAGAACTTAATATAAAATCATGAGGATTTGAGTTGTGCAGGAAGTAGATGCTGCTTTACAGCATGCATTTATGTCTTTAGGATTGAGTGTCTTATTCTGCTACTTCTGGGAATAATTTTGGCAAACAGCTCTCAGCCAGCATCTTCCTCTGGAAAGGAGAGCTAAGATACCCGTAGAGTGTCCCTTTCCTCATCCAGTGACTGGGTGATGAGGCTGTATTACTGCCTACACCATTGGGAAGAGTTAGTGAAATTTTATAGATATAACCCAGCACCAGAGGGCCTCCAATTCATAATCAGCAGAAGGGATTTAGATCTACTGAGGAGTTAATTGTATCTGCATTCCTGTGTTACCTAAATTCATGCCTTTCCTCTAAGTGTTCATTTCAAAGGCAACCATCAGTAAAATTTTTACATGCATATTTCTGCTCCAAAATCTGATTTCTGGGGAGTCTTACTTAAAACTGTTCAGAAAGCTTCTTTCTGATTAGTTTGGCATGGTGGTGCACACCTCTAATCCCAGCACTCAGGAGGCTGAGGCAAGAGGATCACTGTAAGTTCGAGACCAGACTGGGTTACAAAGTGAGCTCAAGAACAACCTGAACTGTATAGTGAGACCCTGTCTCAAAAAGACAAAAAAAAAATTCTTTCTGGAGATAGAGAATTTGGAGTTGTGTGAGATGAAGAATTCAGCCATAATAAAAGCTATTAAAAAAAAAAGACTGTTACAAGTAGAAGGATTAACTGAATTCTGTATGCACAATATCTTTCTTATTCAAGGTAACCTGATTAAATCTCTATTTTATGTCGTAGGAAAGTTAAACAGGGCTTTTAAAAAGTTTTGAAGCCCCACTGTTTCTTCACAAATTATTCCTATATTAACTTTGAATGAGAATGGAATGTCTCCTTAATGCCATACTTGAAGAAATTACAAGCAAAAAGTAAAGTGACACTTTTATAATTCAGGGATTTCAGATAATAAGTATTGAAGAATTAATGTATCATATATTCAAGATGTAATTTGTTAACTAGTCAATAGAATTTCTAAAAAAATCCTTCATTAGTGAAATTTTGGTGATCTAAGAGCACTTGAATGAGAAGCAGTATTTCTAATCTCTTTCAAACTTTTTTAGCAAAGACTTTTACATTAGAATTCAATACAGATATAGACTTGAAGTCTAAATATTTAAAATTTTTATCTTTAGGTAGCATTAGACACTTAATTTGAGCATGAAGTTAAAAGATCAGTTATTAAGTGTAAAATATTTTGGGGGATTCTCTGCCAGTCAGATTGCAATAGCCTTACTAATATTATTAAATTTATTTATATAAGTCAAGTGTTACACTATGTTTAATCTTGATGACCTGACCAACTGAATGTCAGTCATGTGTGCACATAACTAGCTCCCGTTTAATATCTATCAGATTAACTGTCTTCTTAGTATCAAAGTGGTAATCTTCCCACGATTAAAAAGTCTAGATTGAATGGGCATTCTGCTTGAGCAAAACCTTTTATTTTTAGGAGAAAGCACCAAGTCAATGAGTCTAAACTTGAGCACTGTTAGATTTGAAATGGAACAATCACTGATTTTTCTTTCCTTAAAACTTCTTACAAGCTTCAGAACAATTTAGCTGGGTATCTAGTGTAAGTTCTTTTCCCTGACTAATGGTTTTCAATCCTTTGACCCAGGCTAGTTTTAACCAACCTACCATTGTCCTCTTTCCCATTCTCCACTCACATACTTCTTCATTTTTTTATTCATCCATCATGACACTCTTCACATATTTGTATATTCCTTGAAAGCATGTAAACACACACATTCAACATGTACATATGTATGTATATGCCTCAGAGCTCTACAAAATACAGCTTTTGGCTAGCCATCTCTTTCCGTAAGTAGTTTTACTGCAACAAAGTCATGTTGGTGTATTTACATATTATTTATGGGCTATGATAGAAATGTTTCATTATGTAAGAAAACTAAACTATTAGTAAATGAAAGAGAGAGAGAGAGAGGGTAGGAAACCAGAAGGTCTGGAAATGGAGACAGGGTTGGGGAGATGAGGGGAAGGATGCTGAAAATGCTGAAAATGTTATATGCATGTACCAGTTCTCCCAGAAATACTTAAGTATAATCAAAACTGAAACTGCACCAAAAGAACTTACTATCTAGCTGGGTAAGAAAAACAAGTTGACCTTGCCAGTGTGCATACTGATAGTTTAGGCGAGTCTCTGTGCATAATTTTTGTAGGTCTCTACTGGGCAGCCAGCTTGGTTATTGAGCAATGGGTTGATGACTCAAGAGACCCTCATCTCTGTGGCTGGGGTTAGTGTTGGCCTGAGGCAAGACCCTGCCATGTTCTATTTTACCTTTAAGGAGGATAGTAGCAATTTTTTCCTCATGTGCTATCAGGGTAGCACTTTAAGAAAGCAAGAGGAGAAACCGCAAGGCAGCATGGGGACCTAGCCCTGAAATATTACATCCATCAAATTTAATGGTCAAAGCAAGTCATGAGGCCAATGAAGACTGAAGGCATTATAGATATTGACTCTACTTCTTGTTAGGAATGGCAAAAACTACATTTGTCACACAGAAATTCAACGAATTTATAGCCTTTTTTCCTGAGTTTGTCACTGTCATATCTATCCCTGCAGTGGATTGATACTGTATTATCTGGCAAGTTCAAAAAATGAAATTTTCCATATATACAGGGCTTCAAAAACAAACCATCTGAAAAATGGAAAATATTCATAGTAGAAAAATTTCAATACTCTCCAGTACTTTATCCTATCTTCTCGTATAGAATATTTTGATTATAATTTAATCTATATTCATGAGAATCTTTGCCATTTTCTAGTGTTATTTGTACAGTTCTCTAGCCTATGAGATTATTGATGAATAAACTGATGTGGAAAAACTATCACCAAATGAAGCAATCAAAGAGTTTTCTTTTAACGGTATGATTATCTAGTAATTCATCCACATATTTCATTTGTCTTTCTAATTTCTGTTTCCTGGTATTAGATAGAAAACTTTAAATTATTAATTTAAAATAATATTAGGCAGGTGTCTAAAGCAAAATATGCATAATTTCTTTCTAAAAGTCTTCCCCAATCCATTCTTATTTTAATATAGCTTTGTTTGGTTAAGTAAGCAGGAATTCTCAGATAAGAGATGCTTCTTGTTAAGTGACCTGAAATTGACAAAACTCAAGCACAGATCTTGACAGATAATTGGAAATAAAAAAAAAGATCCAATTTCATAAATATTAGTGAACTAGAAATTAAACTTGTTCTTTCTTTCTCTACACACACCCACACACATACACACAACCTTTCATTTAATAGCATTTCTCAACCATTAATCTTTAAATATTTTGATTGGTAACATGTTTCAGAAAAAAAAAAAGCACCTTATTGAAAATGTTAGGGACCAGAAATGTTTTGGATTTCAGACTTTTCAGTACACGCCTTGTGAGCACTGCCCCCAAATAATTTTATGCAGTGTTTTTTTGGATGTGAGGTCATTTTAACTGTGACCTACTCTCAAGGGGTGAGGAATGGAATTTTTGACTTATGACATCATGAAATGTTCAAAAAATTTCAGATTTTGAAGCATTTTTGGATTTGGGATTTGCGGATTAGGATTCTGAACTTTTATTTTTAAATGGTGCAGATTTGTTTTTCCTAGAAGGTTAGAAGATCTTATTATTTACACAAAATAAAGTGCGATCATATTAGCGAATATAGCTCCTAGTCAAGTGGTCATTAAGCCAAAAGGCAGATGTGATTAGGGAGTATATGGCTTTTCTAGGGAGATGCGAAGATTCATCTAAAGCAAAGGAAAACTGCAGACTTACCTTAATTGCTCTGGTTGTTGAAGACAATATCAAGCTTGTGAATGATCCACCATCATAAGTAAGTATATTTGCATACATAGGGACACTGAATTTAGCATAGATTAAAATGTGTTCCAAAATAACAAATGCAAAAAACAAATAGAACAGTCATTGCTTTTGTAATAGACAAAGATCTCGCTTTAGTAGTGTGATGCAGTGTGAACGAGGGGTAGGTGTCGAGGAACAGAGGTTTCATCACAAAAAGCCACAGACAGAAAGCTGCAGGAGACAGGCAGGTGTTTTAGGAATGGATCTTGATGGCAGACAGAAAGACTCAGAGGAATCCCAGCATGTGGTGAATTTCTCAGAAATTGAAATTACTGCAGTGAACACAGTCAGTCTATTAAGTTCAAATACAGATCAACAGAAAAATCAATATAAATCAAGCTCTCAACTTCAAAGTTTGAATACAAAGAATAGACAATGAGGAAAAAATGGAAAGAAATAATTCAGACTTACTTAAATTAGAAGTCAATGATTCCTTTACGTGTATATGTGAGTTTGTGGTTAGAATCTTGTAGGTTGAAGGAAAATATGATTGAGGTTTTGAATCATAATTTATTTTTGCAAATGAGCTTTAGAAAGTTGAATGTACCAGAAAGACATAATCCAGAAATGATTTATAGGTAACTGCAGAGGTTCTCAAATTTTGTTGGTTCACAGAACCATTAGTGTCTTAGTAATGGTTTTACTATGTTGTCAGACAAACAAAATGTCTAACATCTTTTAAATAATTAAAGTTCAGGTTCTGGGATTTAGCTCAGTGGCACAAGAGCCTGCCTGGCAAGTGGTAGATATGAGTTCAATCCCTAGTACCAAAGATAAGAAAAGAAAAGAAAAAAATTAAATAATTAAAGTTCAAAAAATGTAATGGGTTTGTGTCCTAACAATCCATTCATCATGGCACAATTTCCTACTACTGTCCTCCACTCCAGTTCTTCAATGAAATGGATGAAACTACTCAAATTAATGAGTCAGAAACTGACTAGCTGTGGGGATTCTATAAGTGTTTAATTCTCAAAATACCAGTCTTTCTACTGACTCTGATTTTCTGTTTCTCTTCCTTTTATGGATAAATGTCTGTTTCTTTACATCTGGTCTTTGCATTACTCTATGCTGCTAAGAAAAGGTAACTGCTATTGTCACAGCTCCTGTAAAACAAAAACAAAAAAAACAAAAACAGATACAAAAAACCACTTTTGAAACAACCTGGTAGGTTTCCAGGAATGTAGCAATGAACTTGAAACTGTACTACTTCCATGTCTAACATGTGTGACTGTGAATTACCTACGATGTTCTTTGATACATAGGTTGGGAACTATGGGTCTGGGAATTAAATGAATGTGTGCATGTGTCTCTGTGAACCTTGGGTTGTTAAGTGATTAATTTTGTACTTTGCATATTTAATTTATACAAAGTCGATGGCTTCCTGGCACTATAGAAATAGATAAATCTCTGGCAGTTGTTAGATAACACCTTCAGCTTTGTGAAGAAGCTAAGACTTAGAAAAGGCTAAAGTCCTTGCCTGTCTTCATATATTTGTTTTAAGTTTTTATTATTATGCCACACGATATTACTACCTAGAAATGTTTTACAGTCTAGAAATAGCACATGGATCCTTTAATGAGTTAATTGTAATGTTTCGCAAACTAGCCTCATTTAAAATTCAGAAATGAATCGATTAAAGTTAATTGATTTCTGACATTCTTGTGTATCATACTGCACGCTTTGTTCAGTGACAAGTGCAGAATTTCTTTTGGAAACAGATAATGGTTTCATGAATAATCATCCCAACTTTTCCAGTGCAAGGTGCTCTCACACCAGACCTCAAGGTCGACAGAGGAGGCCCTTACTGTAGGCTGATCGCTATTCTCTTTCCTGCGCCATCTAACCCTGACACTGTTCCCTTGGCCATTTGCACATGGCCTCCTCCTTGTCGCCAAAAAGAGGAGGCTGTCTTTATCCACATCTCCTTTTCCTCAGGCACCACTGGCTTCAGTGATACTTCACCTTCTGGTGACACTCTCGGTAGCAGCTGCAGAGTGATCCAATGCCTATCGTTCTACTTGGCTCCCAGAATTTGCTCACTTATGTGGGAAGAGAAAGAATTTGCCTATTATTTCCTCTAATTTCATAAGAAATTGATTTCAGTCTATCAACTATCATTTTGTTCACGTGAATTTTCATCATAAAAAATAAATTTATGGAACTATGTCAACTATGTAATAAAATCTTTGAATTTATCACACAAAAGTCTAGTTGAAGAGATGGCAAGCTAGAGCTCATGAGCAGTAGTGCCTGTTGCCTATTTTTATTTGGCTTATAAGGTATGAATTCTTTTAAAAAATTTGTACATGGTAACATTTTAAATTTTTATAAATGGACCTAAACAATACTCTTGAGTTTTTTGACCCTAAAAATACAGTCTACACAGGATGTTTGTAGACAGTTTACACAGTTTGTACAGTTTACACAGGATGTTTGTAGAATTTATATTATTTCTTTTCCACTTTAATGCTATGTTTGTCATTGCTACTTAAGTAAAACTACTCAACCTAATTTAATTGTACAGGTAATTCAATTAGATTTCAGTTCAGATAATTAAACCCTGTTGACTTCAGTAAGAACCATGGAGCTACACTTTCAAAATAGGTATTATTTCTTGGCCAGAAAATGTAAAAAAAAAAAAAAAATCAGGTAAAAGACT
>RJWM01009888.1:0-66111 GCA_004363535.1 Dasyprocta punctata | reverse complement strand
ATGCACACTCATGCACAAACACACTTTACCCCCTTTTCTGTCATGTTCAGCTTTCCTCACTCACTCAGGTGATCTGCCCAACTCCTGTAACCATTTGTATTTGCAACTTATAGCTAAAATGTAGGTTCTTACAAAGTTTGACATTAGACTGTGTCAGAGAGTTATATAGCTTTTTTCTTAGCAAATGCTTTAACATCAGAATCATTGAATGGTAGATGCTAAGCAAAATTATGATTAGGGGTATTCACTCCTTTGAGGAATTATTTTTGTGTCTGGCTTCCTGAAAGAAACAGTAATTTGATGAAGGAAAGCCTGACTCAGCCGTAGAGTTAAAACCATGTTCTCGCCCCAACTTTTGTGCATGTATGAGCATGCACACATATGCACAACAGACAGGAAGTTGAAGGCTATTTCTTTTGTGTTGTTATTTTTTAGGTGGAAGGAAAATGGGACACTTAGGATACTTGAATCTCTTTTCCTTCCATCCAAGGGAGCCTGTCCTCGTTCCCCCCACCACAGGCACCTCCACCCTAGGCTCAGGTGCTCTTCCTCCTGTCTCCTCAGGGATGGCTCTCGGGCTGCCCATCTTTCTCCTGAACTCGCAGCCTTTCCTGCCCTGCCAGCTCCTTCATTTCAGTTTATAGATGCAGCCCAGCCTTTCTCATCCTGTTAATAATTGTCATAATTGAAGAGAATCCATATATGCTACCCAGATAGTAGCTACTATTCTAAATCCTTTCACAAGCATTTGCTCATTTGGTCATCAAAACAGCCCTACGAATTGTGTGCATTTACTGTCCACATTTCATAGGGGAAGACACTGAAGCATAGAAAAGTTAAGTAACATGCGCCAGAGCATACAAACCCACGCAGTATGACTCCACACTCCATCTCTGTAGTGACAGAGTCCACCAGGGCTGGGACTAAGGTGAGGGCAAGTGCTGCCATTGCGCTTGCCCTACTCTTAAGAGACAGTAAGCATCCCTTAAAGTATTCCCTAGGCACCCCACTCACCTTTCCCCAGTCCTGGTTTTGCTCTCCACCCCTCTCTTGACTTTGCCTTCCTTCCTACTTGTTTCGCCCCTTCCTTTCACACTTCTAGAAAAACTCCTAACATTCACTTTTTGCACCTCCTCACCTTCCCTTCCCTTTCCCATACAGTTGAAATCAGATTCTAACTCTGTCCTTCCCCAGAAACTGGCCTCCTACTTCCCTTGGCATGTTTTTGATCCTCACATCACCCGCCTTTTCTACTACTCTGGCCCTCTTCCCCGTATATGTCTCTTCCCTTTGGTTTACCTAACAGCCCCTGCCCATCCTCCATCCCTAGGCTGTCTTCTCTAGAATTCCTTTCAGAAGCCTGCAGAGGCTGCTCTTCCTTCTTCCTTTATCTATATTTCAAATGCTTGTACTTTATACTTCCAGTAGTCAGTTGTTCCTGTTTTACTTTGCCTTCCCTTTCTCCCTTCCTTTTTTTTCCCCTTTCATTCTTCAGTTTTTCACGTGGAATCTCCACAGCTCACCCCTGGATTGCTAGTGCCCCCTACCTGAAGTTCCTGTTGGCAGTCACTTCCTTCTAAGGCTTGTGATCAGATTTCTTTTTTCACAAGCACAGCTTGGGGCCTGGCTCTAGTAGCCCAGAAATTGTCCATGGCTCTCGTTCACCTACAGGATAGCAAATGCCCAGAGCAGGTGCCATCCTTCCTGTCCAGCCTTACTAAGATTTCAGACACATATCCTTCCGCTCACTCCTGGGTGGGGTTGTTTCTTTATTGCCACCACATGCTCTTAGTACTGGTGTCCTTTCTGTTTGGAATGTATATCCTTCTCTGTCAGCAAATTCAATTCTTCTTCCCATTTGTGCAGTTCAAACCTGTTTCTTTACGTATCATCTTCCCTAAACGTGAGCCTTCTGAAATCTGTTCAAACTAAGAATACTTCTATTGAGCACTTAATATGTTGGGCACTGCCTTCCTCACTTGATCTTCACATTCCTCTGTTAATGTAAGATTGTTACCCCCCATTTTACAAGTGAGAAAACCGAGGCTCAGGGAAGATATCATAACTTGCTCAGTCACACTGCAAGGAAAGATAGAACTTCGATTCAAACCAGATTTAAGCCTAAACATAATACTTTTCCTCCTATGAATCCACTGTGGTAGGATTTATTTGAGCTGTAAAAGCCAGGGCTTTGTCTCCTTCTTCATCTAAATGACCAGCTCATTTCTGAAGCAGGCCAGTGGGCCTTAGGGCCCCCAAGGCAGGATGTGTGCAGGGAACAGTGGCCCTGATGGGCTATGAGCTGTATTGGAGTGAGTGCTATACTACACTTTCTTGTTCTTCTGACTCCCCGCTGTTCTTGCTGGCCGCAGGGAGATGGCCTCCTCAGGAGTCTACAAGATGGATGATGGGAAGCCTTACCTGAACAACTGCTTTCCTGCCAAAAATCTACTTCGGATGCCGGAAGAAGGTCAGGTGACTTATCAGCTTTGTTCCTTTTCTTCACACTCAGCTCCTGTTTTACACTGGTGCCCATATCCATATCTTCTTCTCCAGCTCCATCACTGCTCTTGCCTTCTGCACCACCTAGTCCTGTGTCCTCCCTTCTGTCGTGCAGCAGCCTCAATGAGCCTTCTGCAGTGCACGTTTAGATGAGCCCTGCTACTCGCTGACTGCTCATTGCTGCCTCTTTTTGCTGCATTCTGTCATCCACAGTTTAACCTGCCTTTATTCTGTGCTGCAGCCCCATTCCCATTCCCCGTTCCACAGTGCTGTCTTTTTTTCCACATAGCTTTTGATTTGTCCCAAATGTTCCAGTATTCATTTGTTAGCCAGACTCTCCCCATCCATGAAGCCCCGCTTCCCTCACTTCTTCCAGCAAGCCGTCTGACTGCCCCGCCTCATTCTTTCTTGTGCCTGTGTCTCTTATTTGTTGAGTAGTCATATTCTGCCCAGCTACTAAATAAAATGCCTTAAATCTGATTTTGCTAAGTCCTTTTTCAAATATTTTTCTAGTCTCTGGAGCAGGGACTCCTCCAGAGCAAGGCCTGATAGATGCAACACTGTCTGGAACTGTGGATTGGAGTGTAGCTTTGAAAGAGTAGAGCAAGAGAGAAGTATACCTTGTGTACTCCAGATGTTGGTCACTGTGTATCTTAGTCCCTCTTTCTATGCACAGGATATGTTCCAAGACCCTAGTGCATGCCTGAAACCGTAAATAGCTTAAGCCCTATCTATATTGTATTTCCATAAACATACATACTCATGATAAATTTTAATGTATAGATATAGATTAACATGTATATAGTTAGAATTGTTCAATTTAGATAAAATAGAACAATTATGACAATACAATACAATAAAAGTTATTTAAAGCTTTGAATTCTTTACTTCTGAAATTTTCTATTCAGTACTTTCATACCATAGTTGACTGCCAGTAACTGAAACCACAGATAACAAAACCTCAGATAAGGTGAGACTACTATACATAGAATATCAGAAAAACCTTCTCCTCCAGTCTCTTTTCCCCACCTCTATAGAATGATTTTTTTTTCACATGACTTTCCCTGGCCACCTACTTGTTTAAAATCCTCCAGTGTCTCTCTGTCTCTCTCTGTCTCTCTCTGTCTCTGTCTCTCTCTGTCTCTGTCTCTGTGTCTCTGTCTCTCTCTCTGTCTCTCTCTCTCTCTGTTTCTGTCTCTCTCTCTTATAGCTGCATAGATACAGATACCAATATAGCTGTATATATCCAAAATGTAAGTGTACATGTGTATATGTTCACTGAGAAAGATACCTCAGTGTCTTAGTTTCTTTTTTTTTTTTTGCGGCACCAGAGATCGAACTCACAGCCTCACACCTGCCAGACAGGCGCTTAAGCCACTGAGCCAAACTCCTGGCCCTAGTTTTTTCAAGGCAGGGTCGCACTATGTAGCTCAGGCCAGCCTTGCGCTCGCATTGTAGCCCAAGCAGGCCTCGAACTCACAACGCTCCTCCTACCTCAGCCTCCCGAGTGCTGGGATTAAAGGCGTGCGCCACCACGCCCGGCAGCGTCTTAGTTTCTAAATGTCATTCTCCAGTGAAAGAAACAAGGACTCCTCAGATAAATGGATGTTTGGACACTGGACCAGGAAAAAGTATAAGTTGATCCTGGAATATCTTGTGACACCAGAAAATAAAGAAGTACCAAAAAATAAAATGGAGGCAAGTTGAAAGGACACAGGACCAAAACAGTGGAGTTCCTTATGGCCAAAGCTGGGATGGTCTGAACAATGAAACAAATAACAGGATAGATTCTAAACCATAGAATAAGTAGATATGAGTTCATACTGATACAAGTAAATGTTTCAATAATAAGGGGAGGGAAGGAACATCTCTTCCTTACCATAGAATCCAATTAATAAGTATAGAAGGAAAAGGTATAAAAACCACTATTCAAACATCATGATAAAAAGTTTTGGAGGTCAGAACCAACAGAAGATACTAGTCTGGGCTCTTCAAAAAGGGTAATAGCAGGAGGGAGAGAGGGAGGGAGAGAGAGAGAGAGATTTTCCCCACCCAGGGATTGCCCTATGTGATTGAAGAAACCCCTAGGGAATAGCTGATGCTATAGTCTTGAGGCAAGCTTTCTTCTCCCCACAGGAAACCTTAGCTTTTGCTTGCTAAGGTCTTTCAACAAGTGGATCAAGTGTGGTTCATTCTCGTTATCAAAGATAGTATTTTACTTCACATCAGCTGATTGTAGATATTAGTGATCTACAAAATACCATTACAGCAAGTATAGACTAGTCTTTGACTGAATAACCACATATAGCTTAGCAAAGCTGATACATAACTGTGAATGACTGAGTGAAATTTTGATAAGAAAAAGGACATTTGAGTAAGTCTCAAAGTATATTTATTAGTTATAAAGGAAAAAATAGTAACTTCTCAGTGGAGAAACCAGACACACCATTTGACCTGAGCAATCAAAAGTGACATTACCAGAAATAAGCTATAATGACCTCATGGACTCCCTGGAATGGTGCGCTGGGAAAGGCACAGCTTCCTTTCTGTGGTAGCTTTGCCAATCACAGAGCCTTAATGTGATCACAAGAAAGCATCAAACAAGTTGAAGTTAAAGCACATTTTACGCAAGTGCTGTTTGTAAGTATTGAAGCTACACAAGGAAAGACTGAGGAGCTATGACAGCTAGATATAATGTAAGGTCCTGGGTTGGGTCCTGGAACAGAAGGACATGAGTGAGGAAACTGGCAAAATTCAAAGAAGAGCTGAGATTAGTAACTCATATTACACAAATGTTAATTACTTGATTTCAATAATTGTGTTATATAAGACTTGAACGTTAGGGAAGCTGGGTGAAGGCAGTGTGGGAACTCTACTATTTTTTGCAACTTCTCTGAAAGTCTAAAATTATCTCAAAATGAAAATTATGAACAAAAAAAAAAAAACCACCAAGAAAACCATTTCCTGGTTACTCTTCTTCCTAAAAGCCTATTCCATCACAACTGTTGTCTGGTTTTCAGGACCTTTCATGGTTTGACTGTGCTGACCTGCCCAACCTCCTCTTTCTCATGTTATCTCCTGACCCTTTGGCCCTTCCCTCCTGGCCGTGTTGGGGGTTTTGGCATCAATTCAGACGAGTCTCCAAGAGTCAGGGATATGAGCATAAGATTAAGAAGAACCAAATTCCATGCCCTAGTTGGGGTCAGCCTTGGGAAATGATGTACTTAGACTGTCAGGCCCAGGGTAGGGGTAGGCAGTAGGTCACATAAGACGACACAAGTCAAGAACTGCATCCAAGAAGCAAATGAGCAACGGTGGTCAGATCAACAGGGCAAGCCCCCAAGACAGAGGTGAGGCTGCTCAGGGAGAGAGCCAGTGGGGAGAGGCACTAAGCTGATTCCTACAGCTGTATTGTTCTTCTATGGGATCTGAATCTTTCCTATCTCTGGGTATTTTTTTATGCTTTTCCTTCTGCTTATGCTACCTGGTTTTCAATCTCCACCCAGAGAACTACTTTCAACTTACCGTATCCAACTCATGCTCTAGGCTTGTAGCTGCCTTCTCTGGGCTTCCACAGCACTCACTGCATTATTGAACATTTTTGGGTCAAAGCCTCTGTCTATTCATTCCCGTAGTCCTAGCTCCTAGCACAAAGTAGATGCTCAGAAAAGATCTGGATAATTGATTGTATGGGCGGGACTGTGGCTTGATTCATTAAATCATTCATTCAGCACAGGCACAATGTGGCAAACTCTGCAGATCTTGGGAATACTGAGATGAAGGAATCAGACAAAGTCCCTACTCTTCCAATCTAGAGATGAAGATAGACAATAAATAAGTAAATTAGTTGCAGACTGTGGTGAACACCATCAGCAAATAAACTGTTAATGCAAGAGAGAATAGATTCCAGAATGTCAGTATCATTTTTGTTAGCCTGACTTACTAGTACTTCAGATTCTTTTTGCCTACATAAATTTTCTCTTTCTACAATTAATATGTGTTACTGTTTGTTGTTTTTTAAATTTTTTATTTAAAGATTATATAACAGAATAACAGAATAGATTATAAACAGAACAGATATATAACAGAACAGATTATAAAACAGAATAAAAGCAATCAAAACAAACCAGCATAAGAGATATAGGACTTCAAAACATTATGAAATCAACATTAGTTACCATAATGCCCCTTGATGTCTTCAAAATAGCTACAGATAACTCTGGACATAGTGAAAATCAAACAGAACAGAATAGAGTAGAAACAATAAAAACAAAGCAATGAATGTGATAAAGGGTTGCAAAACAAGCCAACAGTAAATCCAAAATTGCTACCACAATATATCTTGCTATCCTTAAAATTGCTTCTCCTGCCATGGGATTTAACATAATCAAACAAAACAAAAGAGAATAAAACCCAACCCAACAAAACAATGGAAATGACATAGGAGCTCTAAACAAGACGATAGGGAATCAACAATGGTTGCAACCCTCAGAAGGAGACCCCCACCCTAGATGACACACTGATTAGCGATATCCTCTAAACCTATGACCAGACCACTGGCCCTCTACCTGCAATGTTAGTGAAACACCAAAGCACCACAGGCATCCAATTGTATTTCACCTCATTAGCTATCATCACAGCCTGTGTTTCTCCAGATAAGGCAGTCGCCTGGGAGGTGGGGATGGTACTTCTTGTTTGCCAGCCTGTGTGCGGGAAGGGGCTGGAGTCTGGCTGTTCCCAGTCCGCCGGAGGCCCGCCCATGGTGCCGGTTCCCAGACTGGGCTTGTTTGGTGCTGTGGCCATTATTCACCTTAACCCCAGTCTGTGACTGGCGCTCTGTTTGTTGTTTTTTAAAATGTCAACTGTCTTACGATTTTTTTCTTGTGAGTTCCTAACACAACACTTCCCCTATACAGTAATTATGGTTGTCTGGGAAGATCAAGCCTGTTGAGTTGAGGTCATGCTTTGGCTTTACCCAAGAGATGACCCATGGGGGAATAATTCATAAGTAGCACGGGAAAGGTGATTGGCTCTACTGAGAGGGATTAGGGAAGACTTCACAGAGCAGGAAATACTTGATCCCAAGATCTGGAAGAACAGCAGTTTGGAGATAAACATGTGAAGGAAGTAATTGGGCAAGTCATTTCACCTCTTTTAGTCTGACCTTTTTCATCTGTAAAATGGGGGCAGTAACATGTCCTTCACTAGGCTTAGGGCTAATTAAATGACATAAACATGTATACACACACACACACGTGTACAGCAGCAGCAGCAGCACATAGTTGGTGATCAGCAGTCGTTTTTACTTTTAGCATTAGAAGTAAATATTCTTAGAGGTAATTGCACTTATTATAGCTTTGGAGATTATCTGTTTTCATTGTTCTGATCATCTCAACAGGGAGAGGGCATTGGTTAGTGACTCGAAAAGGTAACCTCAAGAAGCAGCCCCAGGGTATGGTTGCAGTACCCTCCGAAGATCAAGAAAGTCAGAAGAAGGTTTGTTTTGAGGTTGGGAAGAAGAAGCTGTCCCAGGAGAAAAGCCAAGCAGACATTCCTGGACACATCCTGGATCGTGCTTTTCTGGTGAGAGAAAATGCGTCCTGGAGTGACTGGCAGCATCAGCTGGTGGAGGGAGTGAATGACAAGGATTTTCCCTTTTTTCAACTGTTTTTGTTCCAACTGGGGCAAGGAGGTACCTGCTCTGACACAGTTACCCCCAACCCACTCCAAACTGTGAGTGATGTTAGTTAGCAAATTGAGCACAGCCTATATGATGAAGGAACCAAAACTGTCTGTACATGCAAAGCCTTCTCTATGTCCACCTTGTGATCAGTGTGATATTGATATTCCTTTTATTGCCATTGGGTGAGTGGGAAAACTGAGGCCCCAGGAAGCAGTATTCCTTGACTGAAGTCCCACAGTCTGCAAATGGCTATGCCAGGATAAGATCTATGGTCTATTGACTTGAATGTATCTTTACATTACATGAAATAAAAGCTCCCACTTGAACCAGAGAAGCAAAGGAGTAATTCAAGGGGAAAGAGTCAAATTGAAAATTTCATTCCAGTACCTAATCAGATGGGGTAATTCCCACTCTACCCTGAGGTGATGGTTTTAGGACCACATGGGATTGGAAAGGGGCTTCCCTCCTATAGCCTTTGTCCTTTGCCTTTAGCGTCTGGCTAAAAGCTAAAGGAGCTGGCCAGATGTCACCCAGGACTTAGGGCAGGCTTTATGAAGAGAACTGGGGTGACCTGTTGGAAATCAGCCAGGTGATTTCACATCTACTCTGTGTAATGCCTGAGTAGCTTTGCAGAGAAAGACACATTTTGTAAATCAATATTAATGGGTAGTGCAGTTCTCATCGCTCCTTGAGAAGAGCTCTCTGGCAGCCTACTTTGTTGCCAGTTTCAGTTTATGGTTCCCAAGAGATGGGTGTTAGCAGAGCTAAGAGGTTGAAAGAGAACTTCCTTGGTTTCATCTCACCTCAGGAGGGTGGTATTAGCTATTAGCAGAACCTGTGAAATTTGTTTCATTATTATATCCACTTCTCACTGAGAGGAAGAACTGAAACAACACTAAGAAAGGGCAGAAACATTTTCCACGGTGGTCTTTTCCCCCTCTTGTTTCCAAATACAGTTTCCTCTGCGTATCCATATGTTCTGCATCCACTGATTCAAATAACCACAGACTGAAAATATAAAAGTAAAAGGTTGTGCTGGACAAGCACAGACTCTTTTTCTTGTCATTATTCCCTACCAATAAAGTATGACAACTATTTACATATTATTTACATTGTCATAGGTATTATGAATAATGTAAAGATAATTTGAAGTATACAGGAAAATGAACATAGGTTTTTATGCAACTACTGTTTTTGGACAGCATGGCATCCAAAGATTCTTGGTTCAGGGCTGGGAGTTTGGTTCAGTGACTTAAGCGCCTGTCTGGCAGGCGTGAGGTTGTGAGTTCGATCCCCTGTGCCGGGGAGGAAAAAAAAAAAAAAGAAATCAAAAAAGATTCTTGGTTCTTTCTGTCCTGCCCAAAGAATTGGCTAGGATGGCTGGTGAACAGTTAAACCTACTTTTATTTAACATAAGAAAAGGGAAAAGATGAAGAAAAGAAGAAAAGAGTGAAAGAAAAGGGAAGAGCAAGAAGAGGTACATCCTGCAAGCAGGATGGGCCGCTTTAGAAACAAGTAGAGCAGAACAGCAAGATTGCAGTGGCAGCAAAGTTAATGGCCACTGTCTTTTTATATCCTCCTAGATCCGGTCCAATGGAAGTTGCTCTGTCCACACATCCTGGCCATAATTGACAGGTCGCATCTGTTCCAGATCAGGTTACATAGGTACAACCTGTTCCCAGCCTCCTTTGTAGATCTTCATAATTGACAGGTTACATCCTGTCTTTTAGCCAGCCTGCCATTGCTTGAATCTCCTACATCAGTACAATGCCATTTTATCTAAGAGACTTGAGTATTTGAATATTTTGGTATCTGAGATGGATCCTAGAACCAATATCCAGCAGATACTGATACACATTCCCATGTTTAATCCCTAAAGCTTGTTACCCAGGTTGACACTTCAAGTGACAGAAGCAGCAAGAATGTTTTTCAGAGTATAAAGGAATATCCACTCAGTTACATAGTTCCACTTGAATATTTCACTAATACCTCATATTGTACTCAGTACCCATCTTCAAACTCCACATCCTTTTCCCAGGCTTTATTGTACTGTCTGTGTTGACATTTCTACCTAGCCAGTCACCAAGCCAATAACTTGGGGTTATTCTTTATACCTGCCTCTCCCTCACTGCCCTCACCCTAACTTTATCAAATCCTGGCAGTTTTATTAGATAGTTGTCAGATCTGTCTTCTTCTCTAGCACCGCCTAGCCATCTCTAGCACCACTGTCCTTAAATTGGCCACATCATTTCTTGCTGGCTTATCCCAGTAACTTTCTAACTAGTTTAAGCCAGTTAGTATGGTTTTATTTCACACACAAAAAAGGCAGAGGCATTGTTAAATATCAGTTAATACATTGACTTTGTAACACCTTCCAAGGCTCAGGTTTCTTCTGTTATTCTGTCCTGCCATCCTCAACGTATTGATCTGTCTTCTTAGCCTGACTGATTTCATGATCCCAGGGTGGCTGCAGCAAAGCTGGTCTTCATATAGGATAACATCCAGGGTAGAAAAATGATTGTCATAGTCTCATGCCTATTTTTAGAACAAAGTAAAAACTTCTCCAAACTGGTCACCCGTCCCTACCCTCAAAACCCAGTATATGTCTCATTGGCAAGACCTGTATTACAAGTCCAAAAATCATTGGCTAATCATGAGATGTCTACCATTGGCTTAGACAGATCAAGATTGTCTCTTGGAGCTGGGGCTTAAAAATCTGTCCATGTGGAAAATGTGAACAGTGTTAGGGTTTTAACATGAACGAAATGGAGAAATGGTTATTGAGAAGGTGATTAACATCTGCTACATTGGTCTTTCTTGTCTTATCCTTTCTATGTGTATCAAACTTTGCAATTTTTATAAAACTACTATTCTTCCCTGCCAACAGAATCCCTGACATTTTTCTATTGGTTGTAGGATAAAATCCACACTCCTTATAGTGCCAACATAGACCCACATATCTAAGGACTGCCTTTATGACCTTATCTTGTTCTTTGTGCTCTCAAAAGCACCTTGGTTTTTCTTGCCCTGGGTAGCTTTCACACCCCTGCCACCTACTTCAGTGGGACCAACTCCCACTCAGCTGTCAGTTCTCAGCTGAAAAAACTACTTCCTCAAGTAAATATTTCCTTATTTTCAGACTGAGGTTAGGACCCCTTGTTGCTGTCTCTCACAGCATCTTGAATTTCTCTTAAAATATTTACTACATTTATAAATATTTGCTTGCCATTTGGCATCCCCTGAGATTGTAAGTGCTGTGAAGGCTGGAATGTTTCTGTTCTTTCTCCATTGTCTTCCCAAAAGAAATGTGGTTCCATTAAACATAAATAGAAGCTCCAAAACTGGAATTTGCTTCTAACTTTTTAATTATGTAGGCTGACATATGGCATGCAAAAGAGCATAGAGTTTAGTGATTGAAGGTTTGGATTCGCATTACAGATCTGTCAGTTATTAGCTGTGGGACATTAGGCAAGGCACACTTACCTCTTAACCTTTTCTCATTAAAACAGAAGAGAGAGAGATAGTCCTTACATCCAAGGCTTTAGATGGGACTTAGAAAAAGTTTTGTTAATATGTTTAGCGTACCACATGGCCCAAGGTAGTACTTAGTAACTATTTCATGAGTGAATGGATGAATAATGAATGAATGAATTAATGAATAAACAAGCAAGATTGCCCAATGAAATACCACTGAACAAAAATAGCTTCATTAATTACATTTTATTGGAGCCTTGAGTGCTGACTCTGTGCCCTGTGTCCAGCTAAAGCACCACTGCGTGAGGAAGCCATCGGACCTATGCACCATCAACGTGAGCGGCCTGAAGTTCTCCAAGGTGAGAACAGTGGCGAAGATGTGACTGGGGTACCAGACCTGAGGAGGCATCTGGCTGTTGCAGTGTTTGTCTGTTGTACCTCCAGAGTTCTTGAGGATGGGAAATATTACCACATGGAAGGAAAGAGGGGAAGGTCAGACAAGGAGTCGCTGGGTGGAAACTATATTCAGACACAAACTTTCGTTGAAAATTTAATATTGTCATTGTCCCACTTGATACAAATTAAAGGAACTCACCATATGATTTTGGTTTTGAATGCCATAGAATTTTGGTGGAATATAATTCCTTGTGTACAACACTGAGTTCCTATCACAAGAATCTACAACCTGATAGGGATGTATCTTTAGAGAAATTCTTATGGTCAGGATACATGTACAAGAATGTGTACTGTTACCGTTTTTTTGTAATAAAATAGCTAAATATGCACCAACTGGGAAGGGATAATGTGTAAAATCATCAAACCATGGAAAACTATCCAGGCAATCAAATAGATAGACTACAGCTACATATGTCAACTCAAGTAAATCTCAAAAATACAATGTTGAGTGAAAAGACAGATTACAAAATGATAGCCCCTTTATGATTTCACATAATGTAGAGTTGTGAAATACATAAGTAGTACTCTATGTGGTTGATGGGTACACACGTGTGTATGTATATAAATAATACAAATTAGAAACAGGAATGGGAATGATCAGTAAAGACGGTTGTTGCAGGATTGAGGAGGGAGATGTGGAGGTGAATGGTGAAATTTCAAGCAAAGACAGCAAAATATACATATTTATTATAAGCTGAATGATACATAGATCTTTATATCTCATTCACTGTGCTTTTCTGTACGTGTAGCTTACGATAGGAAAAAAGCAGAAAAGCCCTTCCAGCCTTCAACACATGACTGTTCTTGTGTTCGAAATGTCTCTTATTTCTTTAGATCTTTTGTTTCTTCTGGCAGCAGCCCTGGAGTTTTTATAAAGCAAGGCTTGTAGGCAGGGAACTAATCTTACATTTCTTTTTCTTTTTCTTTTTCTTTTTTTTTCTTTTCTGAAATGCCTTCCTATAGGCAAAGGAAAAGGACTTCAAGCATTTTCATTCCGTGATTTATATCAATGCCTCAGAAAATCTGCTGCCGCTAGGTGAGCATTTTCTACTTGAAAACTATCTTTTTCCCTTTGGTCAGCACAGTCACTTGTGTTAAGATTTGTCTGTTCAGTCATCCATGGTCTGTCTCGTAGGGTGCTGGAGAGCACTCAACCCTGCAGCCCCGCGGTGGTACTACTTAGCACATTTCTCTGGGAACTCCTGCTTCTCTCTGTAAATAGGTGTAATTCCCTTCTTCCTCCGCTTGCAGGCTACCTTGTGGACACAGATGAGATAGATGTGTAAGTGAGTAAGCCCTCCTAGAGAACAGGCTGCCTTCTTAGTTTTTCAGCAAATTCACAGTGACCCCTGCTGGTATTTTGACTGTATAACAATTTGGCCTTAAAGAGTGTGTCCAGTTTCTTGTTCTGGTGAGCTTATGGTTTTAGTGGGAGAAGCAGGCTCAGACAGAGTAAACTGTAATAGAGGGAATCAGGAAAAGCTACACAAGCATATAGTTAGGACTTGAACACAAGCCAGAGAGTCAGGAGGAACTTCTGAAAAGAGGTACACCTAAGCTAACACCAGAAAACAAATAGGGTTGGGCATGGTAGTGTATACCTATAATTCCAGCATTCAGGAAGCTGAGGCAGACTAGCTTAGACTACATAGTGAAGCCTTGTCTCAGGAAAAAAAAAAAAAAGAAAAGGAAGAGAAAAGAAAGAGAAAAGAAAAAACGAAATAACTTGGGAAGTAGAAGGTAAAAAGGCATTTCAGGGCAACAGAACAGATGTATGACAGCAGTACCTGGCTGGGGAGAAGGAAGAGGCTTGGTATTTACAAGAGATATATGTGGGGGAGAATGCAGACTAAAGAAAGTAGCAGGGACTCAATCCTCGAGGGCCTTAGATGACTTGCATATACTCTAGCAGTCAAAAGGCAGCCTTGGAAGGCCTTTAAATTGAGGAGCAACTGTCAGAAGCATTGATCGTAAGAGAAGAAGATGGAAGCCAAGTTGGGGGTTGTTTCTGCTTTCTGTGGCGGGGATGAAGCCTGAGCAGGGCAGTGGTGAAAGTGAAGTAGATTAAAAGAGATTCAGCCGGAGGTAGAAATCATAGGACTTGGCAACCTGTGAGACTGTTGAGAAAGGGAAGAATCAAGGGAAAACTACTAAAATAACATCCTCAAAGCAGGTCAAGCAGGAAGTTGATGAGTTTTGTTGAATTGAGCTTGATGGGTGTTTTTGAAGAAGCATCTGATGACGTGCCTGTCCTGTGGCCTTTCAGGAGTATTGGCTTGATATACAAAGGCCAATAGGTCTATGAAAAATGCTTAACCTCACAGATCACTAGAATAGTTCCAAGGTACTATTTTATGCCTACCAAATATAGGCAAAAATGGAAAGGAGTGATGACATCCAGCATTGGTATGGAAATGGACACTCTTGTGTTCCTCTGGTAGAAATATGATAAATTAGTTTATGACATCTTAGAAGTAATTTCGGCATTGTCCTTTAAAACATAAAATAGCCATTACTTTAGTAGCTCTACTTCAAGGAACTTACTCTTTAGAAACATTCTTGTGCAAGGAAGTTCATTGGAAACATCCTAAAATACTCAGTCCTGAAATATTCAGTCTTTTATTAGACTCTGCGGAGCATTCTGACTCACAAACCTACCATAGCCACACTGGACACCAGGTTCACCTAGAAGGCTCAGAGTTGTTCCACACAGTGTCCCAGTAGTATCGCACCTCTTCAGTGGAGACCTCACAGCTACCTGTGTAGCAGTTCACATAGCCATCCACAAGTCGTTCTCTTGAACCCCTCCTCACATGTCACCTCAGATACAAGGCAGTATGACTCCTAGTTGGGTGAATGTAGGAGCCACCCTAGTTTAGAAACCTCATTACCCACAGGAGCCAGTGGCCTTAATAGTACTTTATAGGCATAGCTCCTAGAGTTCCCATGAGGATGTGTTTGATTAAAGGAGTCACCACATGTCAGGAAACACCCCCTTTAGGTGTTTATAATTGATTCATAGTTTTCCTTGTCTGAGATACAATTTACTAATCTGGGTCATTTTTTTTACCACAAGCAATATTGTTTAGTAATACAGTTGTCACAGCACTTGTCTCTGGTTACCAGGGAAACAGGTCTAAAAAAGGTAACCTGAAGTCCAACTCTCATGCAGAAGGGGAAAATTTGGTTAGCTTTTATCCGTATAGTCTATGAGCTATCAATAGGGAAATGGATAAATAAAGTATGGCTATACTATAGTACATAATTAAGATATTATATCTATGTGTTTAAACATGGCATAATCTTCGTGCCATAATGTTAGCGGGGAAAAAGTCACAATACGATATATATAGGTTGTACTTGGGATTGAACCCAGGGCCCTTAAACTGAGCTATATCCCCATCCCTTCCCTATTTTAATTTGTTTTTTTTTTTTTTTGGTACCGGGAATCAAACTCACAACCTCGCACTTGCCAGGCAGGCGCATATGCCACTGAGCTAAATCCCCAGCTATATTTTTAAAGTTTTGAGACAGGGTCTTTCTAGGTTGCCCTAGCTAGACTGAAACTTAAGATCCTCCTGCCTCAGCCTCCCAGGGTGCTGCCTTCCCACAGTGCCTGGCCTGACCCTGTAGGGACCCAGTGAATGGTCATTATTAATATCTTAAATCATTTATGAGCTGCTGATTATTTCTTTCTCTTCCCTGTGTAGAGACATTTCATACATTTCCAGCCTTAAAGGAGCTGGAGCTTGCATTTAATGGCATCAAAACAGTCTACGTGAAATATGGAGACTTTAAGTTATTGGAAGTAAGTTGGAGGTAGGGAGTTTTGGGTGCCCATCTGTTCACCCTAAGTAACGAGTAGGGTTCCCTACTGAGTATAACTTTTGGGAAGGGACTCTAAGCTTCTGCATCCAGGCTGTTGCTCCATGTTTGACCCTTGGGAGGGTAGCGGCTGTGGTGGTGATGATGATGGTGATTCTGGAGGTCAGGGTGCTGATGGTAACTGCAGTGGTGGGTGATGATGGTGATAGTGACTGTGGTAGCAGCTTGATATCTATGGCCATGGTATATATTCCTGGAAATAAATGCCAAGGATTTTTCATGTTCAAGGGAATCTATGCAGAAAAGTGAGTTCAGACAGTTTTTTAAGAGGAAGAACTTGAGGGGAGATTTGGATCCCATAGGGACGGGGAATCTGGGAGGTTAAGAGCGAGGTACAGCAGACTAGACCAGCTGAGCTAGACATTATAGACTGATGCCAAAGACCCACTGTGGTCTGAGTGAGCTGGATCAGTCCTGGGATCCTGGGGTAAAGCAGACCATGGGCCTAGTCCATAACCTCAGAGATGGGAATAAAACAAAATAGGGCTTCCATGAATTCTACAGAAGACTCTGACATATTCTCATCCACAACTGTTCTCCAAACCTTAGCCTTTAAAATACAGAAAAATTCATTTACATTGTTGGTTTGCTTCTTAATGAAATTCTCACAGTCATACATTTCCTATGCTTCCACCTAATTACCTCTTCAACTTTCATGAAGATTTATTTGACAGCCACTTTTGACAAAGGAGTAAAGCTTGTGTCACTACCTGAGAGTCACTGTGCACGTGGAGCATAGAGGACAACAGGTAGAGTCAGGAGTGGGGATGGTCACCTGACCAGACTCTCTCACTCACTAAATAATGGACTTGCCCCCACTTGCTGACTGTATGGTAAAGCATTTCTAGTTCACACCTTAGCGAAGTGTCTGCACGTCCTAAACCTTGGGATTGACTTCAGAGGCTTGGTAACTTAAACGATTTAATCTGCAAACATCAAGGGTCAGCCATTCTTTGCACAAGCTTCACATAACTTGGACTTTTCAAAAAGAGGAACCTGCCACAAGACTTGAATTTTTTGATAGCGTCGATGGCCTTTACATGCCACTTTTAAAAGGTTTTAACCTCTTGGAATGGCCATCTTTCTAAAATAGATTTTTATCTTTGGGGATTCCTAATGCATGCTGTATTGAATATAATGGTAGCTTCTTCCCATGATTTTGAGTCACGTTGAAGGAAACAGTGATTTGCTATGATTTGGGACAGGAATGGTCTTCAAACTTGTCCCGGAAGCAAAGTCCTTCAGAATCCAATAAAATTGAGAAAAAGTAAATTTACAATAACTAGTGAGGTCTGGCATTATGTTTAAAAAACATTTTGTAGTACATTTTAAGTAGACAGTGGGAAATAGTCCTAGGTGCTTTAGACACACAGGGCGCTATTTCCCTGACCTTTAAGCCTGAGAGCCTCTTAAGAACTTCTATTAATTTGTTCTTTTGTTTTTTTTCAGAGAGTAGCCATTGAAATCTGTATGCTGTGCATTCTGCCAAGTATCTTGTCTTCTCCCCACTACCATTCTGTACCCCTATTTTACATCCCATTGGCCATGGAGAAAGGGCTTGGCCACAGGCTCTGACCCTACAGCTGACTAGCTTAGATATAAGAGTTGATCATGGTTGATTTTTCGGATATACTACTTTATAGTTTGATAGCATCAATGAAGATTATTTATCCAGGAGCTTTGGTCTTACCCAAGGGAATTTATTTACAAAAGAGAGCAGAACAAAGTTAGGATTCAGAATATAAATGAGAAAAGGACATCTCTGGACCAGTCATTTGTTTTCATTTTGCTTATGATTTGTAAGGGCTCCCTAAGAAAAAGGATAAACCTGTCAAATATCCTGAATTTGTAGTTCACAGTAATGAATACTCTGATGTGTAATAAAACTTGTTGTGACTCAGCAGATATAGTGGCCAGGTTAGAAATCTTCTGTCCTTGTTTGTCAGAAAGGGTGTCCCAGAGGAAAAGTCCAGAATAGAATTCTTCAGGAACCAGTGTAGAAAAACTGAACTCTACATGATTTCATTCTCTACTTATAGATTTGAAAACAGTTAGGGCTGGGAGTTTGACTCAGTGACTTAAGCACCTGTCTGGCAGGCGCGAGGCTGTGAGTTTGATCCCCGGTGCCACAAAAAAAAAAAACAAAACAAAACAAAACAAAAAAAAAAGTTTAGCTGGAACTCTGCCCTGGCAGTCAGAAAACTATTTCTAGCCTTGGTTCTGCCAGTATTTTGCCATGCCTCCTGGGACAAATAACTTGCCCTCTCTAGGACTTACATCTTCCCTTCTAAATAGTGGACAAGCTCCAGATTTCTGTGGTCTGTGATTCTAAAATTATTCATTTCTTTGAGCTGCCCCTAATTGCATGGAAAGCAAATTGGGATCCAACTTTAAATAGCCAAAGCAGCTAAAACAGGGTTCTATAAGTTTTTTCTTTTTTTCTTTTTTTTTTTTTTTTTTTTTGGCAGCACTGGGGATTGAACTCACAACCTCATGCCTGACAAACAGGCACTTAAGCCACTGAGCCAAACTCCCAGCCCTATTTTTTTGAGGCAGGGTCGCACTATGTAGCTCAGGCCGAACTTGCGCTTGTGTTGTAGCCCAAGCTGGGCCTCAAACTCACAACGCTCCGCCTACCTCAGCCTCCTGAGTGCAGGGATTGAAGGCGTGCACCACCACACCCGGCTCTATAAGCTTTTTCTATAGAAGGTCAGAGTGTAAATATTTTAAACTTTGTTGTCCATCTAGTTATAACTAATCATAACTCTTACAACTGTAGCTCTGCTATTATAAAAGAAAAGTAGCCATATATAATATAAAGACAAAATGAGCATGGCTATCTTTCAATAAGACTTTATTTTTGATGCTAAAATTTGAATTTCACAAAATTTCCACATGTAACACTCATTTTTTCTCTAATTTTTTGAATGCAAAAACCATTCTAAGTCATGGGCTATACAAACAGGCATCAGGCTGATTTTAGCTTGCAGACCTTGGTTTGCCACCTACTAAGCTTGAACACTGATGAAGCAGCCGAATATGGCTGGAATGGAGAGTGAACATGGTAAAGGAGTGGAATATGAGTTTAGAAAGGTGACAGAGATTGTGAAGAATCTTGGAAACTGCTAAGGAGCTTAAACTTTATGGATAACAGGGATCCATTGAAGGGTTTCAAGATAAGGGGTATGGCTAGACTGTGTTTTAGGAAAATCATTCTGGCTGCTCTGTAAAGAAGGAATTGGAGGGAAAAAGATATATGAATGATATTAAGGAGATAGATAAAATCTATGCATGTTGATGACTATCCACATATAAGCATGAAGGAGATAAATGTTCCTACTTTTACTTGTGCGTATCCGAGGCAGCTTTCCAGGCCTTCCTCCCCTCTTTGCTCCAGCCAAGTCAGATTGCACCTTGTGTGAACCCTCAAACCCTCAATTTGCTGATGGTAGCATGAACCTGGCACTCCTTTGATGCTTGGTGCCTTTCATGGCCTAGCCAGTCTTATAAAGCTTGTTATACCATGGACTTCAGTCATACCAAGACTATTTGCAGCTCTTGAACAAGCAAGGCTGTCTCCTGCTTCGTGCTCACCTTAGTATCTCCCTTAACAATTTGGTGAAGACCTACTTGTCTCTGAGGACAACTCAGATGTCACCTGCTCTACAAAGCCTGTCCTGGCCCCCTGACCATTCCTTTGTGGCTACTAGCTACCAGACATTTATCTCAGCAGCACTGTTATTTAACAGACATGTATGTATCTACCTTTCTAAAAAGCCTAGGAGCTTCCAGAGGGCAGGGACTGGAACAAAGTAAGCCTTCAGCATGAGGTTAGTGATGATCGTGATGAGAACCAACTTTAGTTAAGCATTTACTATGTACCAGATTATAGGCTTATGGCTTTTCTATGTAAGAATCACTTATTTTCACTTTCTAGGTAAGAAAGCCTAGGTTATGTAATTAGCCCAGATCACACAGATAGCCATGACTTAACCTCAGGTCTTTAGAGCCTATCAGTTAATTACTAAAGCAGAATCAGGCCAAATCCAGTCCTTCTCTGGCAGAGACCTGCAGTGTATATGTGCCTGAGTGACTGCATGACACTGATGAGCTCCCCAAAAGACTTGCTCCAAGTCCAGCTGGATCAGACACTGAAACTAATCCCATTTAACAGGTTTCATTATATGTGTTGGAGGTGAATGCAGGGGAAGCACACAAGAAATCGGTGTGGAAGTAGGGAAAGAAGCCAGTGGTACAGAAAAGCTAAAAGGGAGTGACTAGAGAGGCTCAGGAGAGCAAAAGCAGAGAAACAGATGGTGTGGATTCGATTTATCCAATTGCCTTTGTCTTTGCAAGGAAGGTCAGCTCTTGCTGGCCTCTTGACCCTAGTTAATTCTTATGAGTCTAAGTGATCAGTTTAGCATGGTTAATGATGGAGCGACCATTTAAGGTCATTATTCTTACAAGCCAGTTTATTTCTGCTCATTTTTTGTGTACCTACTTTGTGTCAGGTCCTATACTAGCTTACAAAGATACAGTGTTACAGTGGCATGGTCCTTGCTTCAAAAGGTTTCTGATCTAGTGTGTACCAAACGTTTTACAAACCACATCCACACACCAATATCCCTATTCCTCACACATGTTTTCAGCTATATCAGATACCTGGCAGAATTTGATAAGTATCTTGAGAGTAGTTTAGATAAAGCAAACAAAGGCAGGGAAGGAAGAGATTCCATCTTGCTGGGGATTTGAGAAAGGTTTGAAAGAAGACATGTTTCCTATAATTGCAGCTACTTGGGAGACCAAGGCAAGAAGATCGAAACTTCAAGGCCATCCTGGGCAACTTAGTGAAACCTATCTCAAAAAACAAAAAGGACTGAGGATGCAGCTTATCTTGAAGGCCTTGGGTTGAATCCCCAGTATGGGGGTGGAGGAGCTTTGAGGCGGCCTTTGGGAAGTGGGATTCGGATGTTTGGAAGGACATTCCTGGTTGAGTGTAAAGCACAGCAAGGAATGATAGGTGGGAAGAGGCAAGGAATAGGGAGGCGTCAGTTTGACCAACATCACAGGATAATCACATTTGCTATGGGAGCTAAGGCTGGAAAACAGGTTGGGAACTGACTCTAGTAGGGCTTGAATGTTAATCCAGAGAGAGTTTTATCCTGTGGGTAATGGAGCTTTCTAGAAAGTTGGGTGGGTGGGGGGTAATGTAGCTAATTGCTATCTCATGGAGAAACATCCTAGTCATACATAGTGCTTCTGTTCTTTCATCTTTTTTCTTCGCCTGGTAGTTCTTGGACCTTTCCTTCAACAGCCTGACTGCAGAGGCCATCTCTGACCTGGGGATTCTGCCACGCCTCCGCGTCCTGCTCCTCACAGGCAATGGACTCACATCTCTACCACCCAATTTGGCTGTCACAGAACAGTAAGTTATAAATTCTTGAGTCTGTCCTACATGTTTCCTTGGGAGCCTTTGGGTTCAAGTATCCAAGGACCAAGGCAAGAAGATCGCAACTTCAAGGTCATAATCCAGAGCAGCTTTGGAAGTATAAGGATAGCTGGAAGGGTTCAAAGCAGGGAATGCTATCTACTGCAGCTCCTTAGAAAAACCTCAGATAGATTCCCCCACTTTCCTATGTGCTGTTAAGAGAGGACCGGCTGTTTGGGAAGCTGCTTTCCCTGCCTTGGATTGGTCATTAGAAATCGTAGATACTGCTTTTGCCAGATGAGTCCTCTCTGTGATCCCTCTGCTCCAGCTCAGTAAATCTGTTTATTGGTTTCTAAATAAGTTATGTACATCTATAGAGGCACTTTTCCCATCCTTGTCGGTCCAGGAAATTTACATTTGTAATTCCATAGAAATGCTATTGGAATTCTGGTGAGTTAATCCTATCTACCACCTCCAGTGCAACCCATGGTGAGAATAAAGACATATGTATAATAAAGGGCAGCCAAGAGGTCCTGAGTCCAGTCCAGATGAGGATTCATGGAGCAAAGGCCATGACCCAGGGCCTAACTCAGATTTTATTAATTCATGAAGAAGGGAGTGACTAGAGGATGAGTGACTGTAAGAATGGTGGGAATTATGTGAGTACCATGAGCTGAGCTAGCTAGGAGGCCAGAAAGTACCTCTGCAATATGCCGAGAGAAGGATATATAGAAAGACCAATCTGCATAACACAATTGAGGTAGTAGTTAATGCTTAGAAGACTGGTGCTTCAGTTCTGATGTGCAAACTTTTTCTGCCCTGGGAAGTCATAGCCTCTTATCTCAAGGCTGGAACCCAGTTGACAGCCCTGGAGCTGTGTGGCTCTGCCATCATGCTGGGCTCAACCATTTAGAGGGAGACATTGAAACAGAAAAACAGGTCTGTCACTTGGCTTCAAAGATTATGCATCAGTACTACAGTTAGCCCTATTTACATTGCTTAGAGCCAGTTGAAGGGAAAAGGAAATAGCTTAGCCAGCTCTGTACATATCAGTACATGGAGATAGGGCCAGGTTTAGCTAAAGTGGAGGTAATTGCTCTTTATTCAAGGAGAGCCATCTAAGTGGTCCTCTATGTACTTCCCTACTCTGCACCTTTGTTGAGGCCATTTCTTTTGGCCAGAACATACTGGGCTTCTCTTAGTAACACATATGCAGTACTTACCTTGTGCCAGACACTACCTCAACATTGCATATAGGTTAACTCATGTAACCTTCACAAAGGTGAAGAAATTAAAGCACAATCAACTTCCTCAGAGTTACAAAGCTAGTCAGTGGCAGAGCCAGGATTTGAATGAAGTTCATCAAACTCCAGAGACCACACTCGTGAGCATCATCGTCTCTGAAATATACATATTCCAGTTCCCAGCTCAGCCTTTATTTCCTGCTGCCCCCACCAGAAGCTTTTTTTTTTTTTTTTTGCCCAGGCCCCTTCCTTTCTTCTCTGAACATCAGGTGAATTTAATGTTTCCAACGTAGCATATTCTGTTACATCTTATGCCTCATAAACATGTATCTTTGTAGTAGGTAGATGGATGGATGGATGGTATATATAGCTCCCTGCAGTAGGTTATGGGCTCCTTCACAGTAGACAGCTCTGATCTGCAGGTCCTACCGGAAGATGAAGATCTAGTGTTTTGCACACAGTACCTGGTCAGTGAATATTGTGTAACTTACAGATGGTAATGGAGAAAGCAATCGTGATGATTGCATTGCCATGATAGAAGAAATGATGAGATGATAGTGAAGATGGTGGTTCATTAGTTGCTTGAAGGGTTTGGGATAATAGTAGTGATTATTATATTCAGGATTTAATTAGGGTTCTTTTGTTTGCGAGTAACACAAGTCAAATTCAAACTAGCTTAAATAAAAGTTATTGGCTACTAGCTAAGAAGTCCTATAGTGATTCATTTAGCTGGATCCAGGTACACAGGATGTTGTCAGTCCTCTGTGTCCATCTCTATTTCTTGGTCATGTGTGCAACTTCTTTTTTTATTTTCTTTTGAGGTACTAGGGATTAAACCCTAGGCCTCTTCACCAAACTACATGCTCACTCCTTTTTAATTTTTTTTTAATTTGAGACAGCTTTTCACTAAATTGTACTGGTGATATTTGAACTTGCAATTCTCCTGCCTCAGCTTCCCAGATTGTTAGGATTATAGGCATATCCCACTCACCTGCCCTCTCACACACATGCAGACATCTTTGTTTTCTTTTGTGTTGGCCTCATTCTTGGGAAGACTTTCTCCAGGACAAGACATTTATAAGTCAGAATTTAAATTGGGAATACAAAAGATATTCAAGGTACAGTATTGCAAGTGAATGGGATTCACTTATTCTTAGTGGGGAGAGATAATAATTGGTATTTTATTATAGAAATTTTCAAATACATGTAAGAGTTGGTAGTAAAGTGAACTCCCATGTACCTATCACCCAGTGATTATCACCTGACAATTACAAAGCCACGGCCAATCCTGTTTCATCTATACCCCATCACACTCTACTCTAAATGATTCTTAAGAAAAATCTCAGATGACTCCACCTATAAGTGAATCAGCAGATTCATATAATTTCATCTGTAAATATTTCGTTGCATGCCTCAAAAAAGATAAGGGCTCTTTAAAAAATTCCACACAATGAAACTTTATTCTATCTAAAGCATCACCAATGATAAACAGAGGGAGTTGTTTACAAAAGTGTTAGAAGGGCTAAAAGAGAAAATGAAGAATGGAAGAAGAATGAAAAGGAAGGATTGATACCCAGAGATCAGAAGCTGCCAGCACTGCCAGATTGGAGCCCAAGTCTAAACCTGCTGCTGTGCTTTCAGAGAGGTTGTCACTGTGATTGATCTGCTGAAGTTCCACAGCTTTAACTTCTACCACCATTGTCACCACAGTCAGTACTACCATTGTTGCTGTCCCAGAAATGCTATCAGAAGCCAGATAGGAGAGTTGCTTCTCTCCCTGCTCTGCCTGCCAGTCTCTCACTAGTCCCTTCTGCTGGCAGTGCGTAACTGGAAGACAGTTGGAAAGTCAGTCTGGAAGGTGTAATTAAGCCCCCATCAGACAAAGCAGACCAGAGGGGGAAGGAGCGAAGACTGAGAACACTAGGCAGATGACTGCCACCATTCACTCCTAGGAACCTCAGCATCTCTCCTCAATATTTAATTTCTATTTAATAATAGCAACCACAACATGCTTCCACCTAACATGAGAGAACTTCTCTTTCACCTGCCTCAAAAAATGGGTGAGACCATTCTATTAGTTACTATATCCATCTTGGGATGATATTATTTTCCCTCTTAAATAAATTTATGTATATTTTATACTCTAAAAACTAAGTTGTGAAAGAGTAAATAAGACCCAAAATGCACAATAGATTTTGTGAAAGTGAAAGGTGAAGAAACTGCTCAAAAGGAAAGAACTAGAATGGGGGAAAAGAAAGAAGGGACAGGTTATATATATATATGTGTATATATATATAGGTGTGTGTGTGTGGGTGTGTGTGTGTGGTGTGTGTGTGTGTGTACAAGATAGATAATCATACTACTAATCTCTGTTAGTTCATCAAAAGAATGGTTTGTGCTTTCATGTTTCTTCATTTTTTTCATATCTATGTCTTGTAATCTCAGCAACTACTTTGAAGATAGCAATATGCAATATAGTAACCATTATTAATCTCCTATTATGTTGATTTGAAATTCTGTGCCATTTTTTTAGTCTGTTTTGTTTTGTTTTATCTTAAAATTAAAAAAAGAAAAACTAAGTTGTAGGACTAGAGATGTATCTCAGTGATAGTGTTTCCCTAGAATGTACAAGGCCCTGCATTCAATCCTCAGCATTGCAAAAAACAAACAAACAAACAAACAAACCGTAAGTTGTAAAGTCACTTATATCCACTGCATATATTCTGATGCACTGTTGTAGTCAGGGTTTGCAAGGAAAACAATTTAATACAGGACACATAGTTTACAGAATTAGTTTATAATTGTCACCCAAAGAGTCAAACACGTAAAGTGCAGGAAATATGTCCACACACTGAAGACTCCCAAACATTCAACTGAGGGTTTGGATTCCATTACAGTGTCCTACATGAGTCCAGCTGAAGACCTAGAGGCCATACCAATGTCTTTTGCAAGTCTGTTTCATGGATATGCTTTGGGAAAGCCCAAAGGTCATAGGTGCAAGCTAGAAAGTCTGTGCCAGTGGGATGAAGAATCTGTGCCAGTAGGTGGAGGGTTCTGCACTGGAGCCAGGAAGTGACACTCAAAGTAAGGACCGGGGCTCCCTCAAAACGTACCACAGCCATCCTCAGCGACAATGAGGTCCTGAGCTCCTCTGACAGTGAGAACACCTGAGTTCATATCAGGAAGCCAGCATGACAGGCTTCTCCTGGAGACTGAACAGCATACCATCTTCCCCTCCAGAGCCAGGAAGTGGTAAAGTAAAGATCAGAGCTCCCCCAAAGTGAACTGTAGCCATTTTCAGTAACAACAAGGCCCCGAGCTTCTCTGACAATGAAAACAACCAAGTTCATATCAGGAAAGAAGTTCAACAAGCTCCTCCAGGACAACCAACACCATGGAGAACCAACAACACTACATCTTTGTCTTCAGTTCTCCTTTTTATCTTGGCAGCAATCCTCAGGGGGGCCATCCACACTCAGCACCATGCTGATTCAGTTCAACTGTGTTTACAAGTTGACCACCAGTTATCAATCCACTACATGCACACATACGAACATATATAAGTAAGAAAGAAAATACACCTGAAGATATTCATAGTTACTAAAACCATCTTTTCTTAGTTTATCAGGAAACCATACTGACCATTCACAAATCCTTCTTCCATCACTCATTTATTGTGCCTTTAACTCCATACAGCATCTCAGTTGGAGTTCACTGGTGTGGAATCCTAAACCTTCACTCTTGAAGGGTATGAGTCTTCAAAAGCCCTGTTTTTATTTGGGTTGTTAAGGTTCTTTGGAAACTTTTACTAAAGGACATGGAATTTCTAAAAGGAACACCAGATAGTAATTCCAAAGATATTCTTGGTTGTCCTCAAGGTATAGCAAACATTGTACTTACTTATGATAATCAGTATCAATTACCCAGTAAATAAAGTAAACCCCTCTTCTTCTATTGGATCAGTGAAATTAGAAACCCAAAAGGCCATTAACAATCTCAATTTTTAGTTCAGTGAAACTATTCATGTGGCCCCTGGAAACTCCTCCCTTGGAAACTAGGAACTCTAAATCAGAAGTTCCCAAAGTTGCAGAAATGAGAAGCAAAAGTTTTACAAGTGAATTAGAAATATCATTGTAAGAGGAGCTACTTCCACTTCAATCCATTCATTACTAGACCCTTATGTTACGGTTATGAGAAAAACAGCAGGCCGCTGAACTGGGAACAGCCAGACCCAACCCTCTCCCTGTGAGTCAGTGCCATTTGTGGATCGCGGGGAGAGAGAACAAGGCCACACCAGCAAGCAAGCCCAGTCTGGGAATCAGCGCCAAGCATGGGCTGCTGCCATATGGGAATAGCCAGATCTCAGCCCCTTCTGGCGTATGGGCTGGCAAACAAGAAGTATCCCGCACTCTGCTGTACCCCCATAAGAGACCAGCTTATCTGGAGAAACACAGGCTATGATGATAGCTATTGAGATGCAATGCAATTGGATGCCTGTGGTGCTTTGGTGTTTCACTAACATTGCAGATCTAGGGAAAGTGGTCTGGTCACAGGTTCAGAGGATAGTGGTATGCAGTGTGGTATCTAGGGGAGATCTTCTGAGGGCTGTAGCCATTGTTGATTCCCTATGGTCTTGTTTGGAACAAACATTGTTTTGTTGGGGTGAGTTTTATTCTCTTTTGTTTTGTTTGATTATGTTAAATCCAATGGCAGGAGCAGCTCTTTCAAAGATAACAAGATATATTATGGTAGCAATTTTGGATTTATGATTGGCTTGTTTTGAAGTCCTTTACTACATCCATTGTTTTGTTTTTATTGTTTCTATCCTATTCTGTTCTGTTTGATTTTTACTGTGTCCGAAGTTATCTGCAGCTATTTTGAAGACATTAAAAGGCATTATGGTAACTGTTGTTGATTTCTCTTACACTGGTTTGTTTTGATTGGCTTTATTCTGTTTTATCCTCTTAAAAAAAAAAACAGCAGCAGTGTTGGTTGCTGGTTTATGTGGTGCCCCATGCTGTTATGTCAGGGCCCAAACTATACATACTTGGCATAATAAATGAAGACTGTTTTACCAGAGAATTCTGGAAAAATGGTAGAATGGGAAGCACCAAGAATCTGTCTCCTTGCCTAGACAACACGGAGATCTTGGACTGAAAACTGTAGATAATTCCAGTGATAATTTTTAGCCTAGTGGCAGCTACCTTTTCCCCTGCCCCAGCCCAGTCTCATGGGGCAGCTTGCAGGAGCGAGAGTGGGCAGGGAAGTCCTTGTTCTCCAAACGTTCTGATCATTGATCTCTACTACTGATTGTGAGATGCAGACAGAGGTGGGAAGTCATTGTTTCACACAGATAGCCTACACACTCTTGTAAACTCCTCCCCCTCCAGCTGAAGACACTACCAAACAATTTAAAGGACTCTCACTTTTTCTTTATGCCCATTAATTTATCTTTTTTTTCCTATTTTGAGGGTTGTACATTAGAGTCTAGGACATTCAAAAGCAATCAAATACATGGATGAATTTAAAAAGTCACCAGGAAAGGCACAGGCTTACAAAGCCCTGAGAAGACCTTAGTCTCAGAATGATTCTTCACACAGAGACAACCCTACAGTATCAAAAACAAAATCCAGGTGTGGTGGCACATACCTGTGATTCCAGCACTCTGGCAGGCTGAGACAGGAAGATCACAAGTTCAAGCCCAATCTGTGTAACTTGGTAAGATACTGTAAAAATTGAAAAAAGCTGGGGCTGTAACTCAGTACAAATGTCCTGAGTTTAATCCTCAGTACTGAAAAACATAATGAACCTTGGTGAGAGGGGACAATCTGACTTCCAAAGTTACCATATTAATAGATTCAAATATCAACTTTGCAACAAAATCACAAGGCATAGAAGGAAATAAGAAAGTATAGACTGTTCAAAGGAAAAAAGTAAACCAACAGAAATTGTCCCTCAGAAAGGTCAAAAGAAGAACTTATTATTATTATTATTATTATTATTTGGTACTGGGAATTGAACTCACAACTTTGCACTTGCCAGGCAGGCACTTTTGCCACTGAGCTAAACCCCTGGCCAAGAAGGACCTATTATATAAAGTTTTTAAAACAACAGTCCAATGAAGTAACAGGAGATAGTAAGAAAATCAAGAAGATGACATATGGTCAAAATGAAAATTATAGCAAGGTATTGAAAAAATTTAAAAGATACCAAAGGGAAATTCTAAAGCTGAAAATTATAATAACTGAAATGAAAACTTCACTGGAGGGATTCAAAGGCAGACTAAATCAAGCAAAAGAATTGGTGAACTTGAAAACAAGATAATTAAATTTATCAAATTTGAGGAATCAACAGAAAAAAATTGACTTTCACAGAGCCTAAGAGACATGTAGGACATTTACTATGGAGGTTCCAGAAGAGGAGGAAAGAGAAGAATAGGCAGAGAGATTTGAAGAAATAATGCAAAACTTCTCAGATTTTCATGAATATAAATATCCATAAAGCTCATTGAATTGCAAATAGGATGAATTCAAAGATACCCAAATGGAAACACATTATAGTCAAATTGTAGAAAGACAGAGAAAATATTGAAAGCAGCGCAACAGAAGCAACTTGTCATATACAAGGGATCCTTCATAGGGATCATTAACAGATTTCTCATCAGAAATTTTGGAGGCCAAAAGGCAGTGGCTGATATATTCCAAGTACCAAAGGGAAGAGGACTGTCAACAAAGAATCTTGTATCCAGCAGAACTGCCCTTCAGTAATAAGGGAGAAATTAAGACCTTCCCAGAGAAAAACAAAAGCTAAAGGAATTCATTATAGGGTTTTTTGTTTGTTTGTTTGTTTTTTGTTTTTTGTTTTTTGTCTTTTTGAGACAGGGTCATCCTTTGCAGCTCAGGCTGGCCTTCAGTTCACTTTGTAGTCCAGGCTGGTCTCAAACTTGCAGTGATCCTCCTGCCTCACCCTAAATTTTGTTTTTGTTTTTGTTTGTTTGTATTTTGGTACTGGGACTCAAACTCAGGACCTTGCACTCGCCAGGTAGGCGCTTATGCCGCTGAGCTATATCGCCAGCCTGGAATTCATTGTCTTTAAATCTACCTGCAGGAAATACTAAAGGGAGTCCTACAGATTGAAATTAAAGGACACTAGACTGTAACTTCAAGATACAAAAGAAAATAAAAATGTCAGTAAAGGTAAATTCATAGACAATTGCAAAAACTAGTATTATTGTAACAAAAGTTTGTAATTCCACTTGTGGAATTTTGTGGGCAGAAGAGGCAAATCTGTATCCAAAAATATATGTACAATTATTCCAAGAAGAAAAAAGAAATAATGCTACTTTTAGAAGGAAAATATCTATTGCAGTCTACCTGATACTGCTTTGCTACTTTATTTCCCAAAAATGGCAGATAAAAGGGCTCAATATTGACCTCTGCTATTAGCAGGTTTGATTCTCAGCAGGTGTGATAACTAGACTGACTTCGATGGGGGGAGATGCATTTCTTCATCTCAAGGCCATTTTGCAATCACCAGAATATCCAGGGAAAACTTCCAACTGACATTTATGGAACAGGTACATTGTCCACCTGATCACTGAATCACCTCTGCAATGGATTACTTATAAATAATCTTCATATTTAATCCATTCGTGTATTTTTTCATCAGAGCTCCTTGTTAGCATTTTAAAATTCTTTTTTCCAAGCTTTGATATTCAGCTACACCATTAAACCACTATTCATGAATCAGCATTGATCTTTACTTATAGCTTTCTCTCCAACCATGTGAACAAACCATCTGATATAATGATCTCAATTCTGCCTAGAAAAACTTCAGTCCTATCTTTCAGGCCTCTCCTAGATAGGGCTTATAATACTGTAATAGTTGATGTCAACATTCATGCAAAATCATTTGTGAACCCAGCTGGAGGTTTTTCTTCCTGTGTTAGGTGGTCATAGGACCTTACTTGTGGGTTGTTGGAGAGACAGCAGTGTGGCAAGAGCAGGCACCATAGGAATCTGAGTCATATATTCCTGCAACTTTTCTAGACTTGCTGGAGACTGATCTCAAATACTGTGTTCTCCCAACTCAGAAAGAAAAATATCACATGATCTCACTCATATGTGATATCTAAAAACATTGCCTTCATTCAGGTTGATAGTAGAATAAAATACAGGCTAGGGGATGGGGATAAAAGGGTTGGGGAAAGGTGGCTCCATAAGTACTAAATTGTAGGTATGTAGGAGAACTAACTTCTGGTATTTTATTATATTTTATAGTAGGGTGAATATAGGAAACAATTACATGCTACATATTTCAAAAATCTTGAAAGGATTTTGAATGCTTTCATTGCAAAGAAATGATAAATTTTTGAGGCAATAGATATGCTTACCCTGATTTGGACATTATGCAATTCATATATATATATATATATATATATATATATATATCTTAAAACATCATATGGTATTGCATAAGTATGTACAAGTATTACATATCAACTGAGCAAATAAAAATACTGCTTTCACTTGATGAGGGAGTTGTGTTGCACATTCAGTTCATGATAAGTGACTTAGGTGACATTGTCACTTAGTGGACTGTGGCCTGGTGTTCAGTCTCTATCAACATGCAGTGGTGAACCAGAAACTTTTTCAAAATGGAAAATAATTTGAATAGAGCATAACTTTACAAAAACTGACTTCTGCTATTAGTATCTATAAAGGTTGTATTCATACTATGACTTTGTCATTTATCATCCAAATTAAGGACATATTTGCAAGAGGAAAAAATACAATAATTATTTGGAGATAACAGGTAAAAATGCATACTATCCCTGAGAAGCAGGATATATGGTAACACTGTATAGCACCCCCATTTGCCATAGACCTTTAGAGCCCAGTCAAATCTGGTGAGTGATAATTCCAATGAAAAAGCAACTTGAACTGCAGTCTGGACATACTATAGAACATTGTCTCGCTCTTGGCCTCACTGAAAACTGGTAACCTTATGAGATATTTAGTAAATGAGTCAGAACAGCACAGATATTTTATGTGCAGCTTTTGAAATTCAAAAGGCTAATAAGCTTTGTGCTTTTTCTTAATAACAAGTAATACAGGTATGGGATTATGTCTTTCACATGAGAGGTATGTCTTCACATGCTCCAGATATCTGGACATAAGAAATTTAAGCAATATGGCAGCCCCCTAAATTTTTGTGGAGTTTACCTCTTTCCTGTGGCACACATGTATATTACTAAGGCATCTAGGGTAAGTGTGTCTTTTCCTGATCACCAGATCCAATCAGCATGATGTTCTGTAGTTTATCAAAGTAATCAAGATTGCTATGTAATAGGTTATTGTAGGTCTCAAGAGTTGATGCACCCCTGAGGGAAGAAGACAAAGGGGTACCGTTGTCCCTGTCAGGTGAATGTAGACTGTTTCTAGTAGTTCTTGTTAATTGATAAACATGTGACAGGTTCTTAGTTGTATTCCAAGTACCTAGAACTGTGATTTCCTACAGTATAAGGATTCTGTATCTAGAACAGTAGCAGAAATTAGATGATTCAGCTTATTGGAATCTATATTCTTTAAGACCTGTCTTTTGCGCAAGTCATATAAACAAGGAATACTGGACAGAAATGTAGGAATCATTATCTTCCCATCTTTCTGGTCTTTAATGCTGGTGTTCATTTTGGCAGTTACTTTAGGAATACAGTATTACTTTTTGTTTGGGGAAGACATTTTCCTTGGGTTTCAATTTGACACTTGCCACTATGATAGCCCTCACTTTGTTGATGAGTAAAGGAATGTGCATATTCTGTCAGTTGCTTGGTGTATCTATTTTAATTATACTTATTCAGGAGCTAGGGAGATAATTACAATGTAGGTTTATGTTTTGACTGGTTCTATTTTGACTGACCATCATGATCCCCCACTTTGAGAGATGGGCTACTGTGCCTTTCATATTCCCAGAGATCAGTGTCAATTTGTAGATTATTTAGTACTTTTTACAAGGCCCTTTATTACTGTACAACTTTCTACAGTGTTTGGAGTCAGAACTCTCTGCAGAGTTGGAATTGTTCTATATGGATGTGTTAGTCAGGATGTGTTCCTGTTTCTGGGACAAAATACCTGACACAGCTTAAAGGACGAGAGGTTTAAACTAGCTCAGTTTCAGAGGTTTCAGTCCATGGTCAACTGGCCAAAGCAGAAACATCATGGTGGAAGGGTATCATGGAGCAAAGCTGCCCACTTAATGGTGGCTGGGTGGCTGAGCACTGGGGAAGAACACCAGAGAGAGGTATATCCTTAAAACATATCCCCAGTGACGCACCTCCTTCAACTAGGATCCACTGTCTATCAGCACATCAGATCATAGTATAGCCTTGCCATGATTCAGCCACTTCTTCAGGAGTTCCTTAATTCAGTCAAGTTGTTAATTAAGATTAACTGGCATATGGACATTGTTTAGTATGGTGGCTACTGGCCATATTGAGAGCTTGAAATGTGGCTAGTGTAAAAGAGAAACTGAATTTTTTGTTTTATCTCAGCTCAATTGGTTCCAATTTAAATGTTAATAGGGACCCAAAAGAGAGGCTATGACTGTCCCTTTTGGCAACTCAAACTGCTTTTTTCCTCCCAATCTGAGATTTTTAGTTGTCTATGCTAATAACTTCAAGTCCTAATTTAGTTACAGAAATTGAAATTTGAAGCTCATCTTGTCCCTTCAAGGGCTGCACCATTTCTAGTGACACACATCTTCCTAGGGTTTAGTTCTTCAATGCTGTATCTTAAAGCATGGGCATTTGATCAGACTGGCATTCTGTGGAACACCTTCGATTCCAGTTTTTGGCCACTACTGAGCAGGGTTATCAGAATTTCTGCTCAACCTATCTGCCTTTCTGCCACTTCTAGAACCAGCAGACAGCTATAGGGAAAAAGTGGCCCCAAGTTATATGAACTCCTTTGGATTTCCTGCTTCTTTTAAATCTTAGCCCCATAATTCTTCACAGCTTGCTAGTTCCAAGGTATCTTAAAGAAGATTGTCTTAAAATATATATATTTTGCCTGGGTTTTCCAGTTTTTACTCAGGGAAGAGTTGGCACACATTACTTAGTATGCAGTACCATAAACCTTTCCATTTATTTTGGCCCGGTGCCTAGAAGCACTTCGTATGGAATTGGTTTTAACAAAATCCCTGACTGGCTATTTTCTGGACCACTCTGATGATACATATTTGGGCTACAGTTTTCCAAGAGGACCAGTCTTCCCCCAACTCTTCTTCTCTGTTCAGTCTAAGACAGTTTTTCTCAGCTCTGGGATGAGAAGAATGGATTTAATTCTGGTTCGTGCTGTCCTGAGGGCGTAGCCCTTAGGGTCCCAGATTTGTGTAGAGGATCTCTGATCAGACGCCCTTCACTGTGCTCTGGACTTTGATTCTCTAACCTCCTGAGACTTTTATTTATTTTATTTATTTATTTATTTTTTTTGCGGCACCGGGGATTGAACTCACAACCTTGCGCCTGCCAGGGCAGGCGCTTAAGGCACTGAGCCAAACTCCCAGCCCTAGTTTTTTGAAGCAGGGTCGCACTATGTAGCTCAGGCCGGCCTTGTGCTCGCGTTGTAGCCCAAGCCGGCCTCGAACTCACAATGCTCTGCCTACCTCAGCCTCCCGAGTGCTGGGATTAAAGGCGTGTGCCACCACGCCCGGCTTCCTGAGACTTTTAAACCACAATTCAATTTCAGCAAGTTCAGCAAATGCCCTTGGGGCTAAACTGGCTTCTATACTCAGATTTTTCTCTCTGGGTTTTTAGGTTTGGCATGGTTCTTCCTAACTATCTTCATATCTCTTGCACATAAAATAATGAATCTTTTTTCTTTTTATATTTTATTCATTATTCTAGTTGTTTTCAGTAGAAAGCCTTATAGCATAAAGTAAGGGAACTCTCCACCACCCTGTGCTTGTGTTGCCTTTTATATCAGAGGGGAGGATAAATGTACTCCTGCCTACACCAGAGTATCAATCAAATCATTGTGTTTTGAAAGCTGTAGGGCTCCAGACAAGTACCACTGTCATTAATGTTTTTCAGGCCATCTGTCTACTTTCAGTATGCTCTGTGGATTCCCGTTTTACCAGGCTTTTAAATGTTAGTGCTCTGCCATTTTCTACCATTAATCTACTTTTCAAAAATACTTTTTTTTGGTGGTCTCATGCTTTCTTAAGTGTTTGGGTTATTTTTCCACCTCTGTCTTCTGAGCTGTCAGCTCATAGTGCCTCAACATAGCAAATTCATCACGCACATCCTTGTGTCAAAATCTCCTTCTTTCTCTCCTTCCCTGGCCTTGGCAACTGGCACCGCTTTCCACCTGCTTTGTAATTGTCCAGGCTGGAAAGCTGGGAGCCACATGAACCCTGCCTCTCTTACTCTACACGTGCATTCAGTCACAAGATTCTGTGAACTGTACTTCTTATATGCTTCTGGAGCCTGCTTATTTCTGTCATCCTCTTGTTTGGTCTCAGTTTCTAGTTTTTCGCTTCTCAATCCTTCCTCCTTACCACCAGCCAGAGAGATCTTTCTAAACTGCACAAGTGACTATCGCTGCCCTGCCTAATCTCTTTCAGCAGCTTCCCATTGTTCTAAAGACTGACTCCATTAAGGTTGCTCACAAGGCTTTCCATGGTCCACCTCTGCCTCCTTTTCCATCTTGTTTTCTCTTGTTTTTTTCCATTTCATGATGTGCCTCTTCTCCTCTGACCTGCTTGTGTCTCTACTTCTGGGCTGTTATCTCTGTCTGGGTGAGTTAGGAGAATCACACTTGACCTACCCCATCTTTAGATTGTTCTGTTACTTGTTTTGAGCTGATATCTGCTACTCTGGCTTTTCCATAGGCCTGTTCCCTTTCTGCTACAGACCACATACATCATTGTTCTCAGACAGAAGCACGGAGCAGAGGGGAATTGTTACCCCTTTCTTCTATTCAGTATTCCTACTAATGCCTAAAAGAGCACTACTTTTTTGCCAGCCATGTCTAAGTCCTCTTTCACACAAATAGTCTGGTAAGCTATGTCTCTCTCATCCTGTGTTTGCTTAGTGCGTTTTCTGTATCTTAGCACAGTAGCTCACTGACATTTGAACTAACATAAAAGTGTGCAAAATTTCATCTTGTTTGTTGCAATAACAATTAGTGTAGTCTATTGAGCAGTATTTTTGGCCTAAGCCAAAGTCTTACAAGGTAAAGTAAAAGAAACCTCCTTTTACCATATAGATAGAGGATCTGACCCTGAGATGGTCAATGCTAACTAGAAGTCACACAGAGCAGGCAAAGCAGCAGCAGCAGCACTAGAGCCGGAGCCAGAGCTGAGGACCCTTGCTTGCCCGTCCCATGCTTCTTATATGATACACAAATTTCCAGTGCTGAATCCAAACACTGGGCATACTCTCACCTCCTAAAAAAACGTTAAATTAGACCTATCACGTTTTTACTGAGAGAAGGGATAATAAAAACAGTACCACTCTGAATAGCTGGAAACCTCAGCCCATCCACCCCCCATGGATTCTGCTGCTTTAAAGAGCTGCTCTTTTGAGGCTCTGGGAAGGGCTCCATGGGAAAGTCACTGCAGCCAGTGGCTGACTTCTCATGGTCCCCTTTGAAGACCTCTATTTTACAAACAAAAATGAAATTTTCCTGTGTTATTGTTAGGGCTGAAATTTAAAAAGGTAAAGTAGTATAACTTGTCACAGAGACAAGACAAAGCCAGTTTCTCTGCAGTGGAGCTTAAGGGTAATATTTTGCAGGCTTATCTCTGAGCTGTTTCATATTTCATTGGTGTAAAATAAAGATTGGCCAACTAATTATAAATCGGCAGAGCTGCTGGGTACCATTCTGTTCTTGCTCTAAAGTAGAGCAAGAAGTTTAGTGTGTAAAAGTTGGTCTTTTTAGGTAGGGGTATAAAAGTCATCTGTGACTGAAATATCACGAACCAAAGGCCTCCTGCCTTGTTTGCTGGAGTGTTCCTGGACTTTGGACTTTATGCTACGTCTCACCCTGCTACCAGGGCTCTGAGCAATTTCGTCTGCTCTGTCCCCACTTTTTTTTAGTCAGAATGATCATAGTTGTCATCTACAGATGTCTGTCAGTTTTATAGTAAGCCAAAAAGGGAAATTCACTTAAGAACATTGAGAAATCTCACAACCATGCCTTGGAGACATATTGCACATTTCTCCGTTCAGCTGGATTATATGTGTCTCTCTGAGCCCCATGGGAGGAAATATGGCTGCCTCAAGCTTCTCATTATGTTCCTGATCCAGCCACAAAGAGGTGTCTTTTCTCTCGTTCCTTTCTTTCATAGTAGTTAAAAACAGCCGATTTCTTCTTAATGTTTTAGCTTAAGCATCACCTTCCCAGAGTCCTCCCCACCTGCTGCTGCTACAGCATCTGTAAGCACCTTCAGGGGAGGGCTGCGTTCTTTTCTTTGGGTTCTCAATTCATGGCTACATAAATATGTGCTGAAGAGATTCAGGAGTGTGAGTAAAAGAATAAATGAATGTATACCCTGTCTGAACTCACTTGTGAAATATTCCTGACTTCATGTGTATGTTCCAGTACTAGTTTTTGAATGTTGCCTGCCTTTGTTGAGCTCACTGTAGCCCAGGCAACAGCCATCTCAGCCCTTCCCCCACTCTTTACTCCACATGGGGCTTAAAGCTGAGATTGAGAGAGGAGGTGAGTGGCAATGGAATGAGCCTGGGTTTTACAGTCAGGTAGAGCTAGGCTCTTAATTTGAGCTCTGCTACTTCCTAACTAGGAGACTTTCTGCAGGCTTGACTTTCCTGATCTGAAAAGCAGATATATAATACTATATCTGAAAAGCAGATAAATAATACTATTCTTAAACAACATATAGAAAACTACATAAAACACAATGCCAGGAGTGCAGTAGGCTTTGAGGAAATGTTATTATCCTTCCTCTTGTTTTATGTGTGTTTGTGGCTTATATATGCATAGGTATTTGTGCCTGTTTTTATTTTGGTGGATGTATGCAATGAAATATGAAAGGAAGAATGGAAATGTGATTTGAATTATCTGCCTGTGTGGTTAAACAACATTACCTGGTGCTTATCTACCTGGGAACACAGGACTCCGTTAATAGTAGTACATAAAGTATTACCACTTCCATCTAGCCCACATGTACAGTTTAAGACTTCAGCCTCTCAAATATCAATCTCAAGTATTTAGAGAATCCTCAGACAATTTTGAGTTTAAAAAGGGATGGCTCCACTGGGTACAGTGGCACACACCTGCAATCCCAGCACTCCGGGAGGCTGAGGCAGGAGGATCACTATAAGTTCAAGACCAGCCTGGACTACATAGTGAGCCTGTGTCTCAAAAAAACCAAGAAATAAAATAAAAATAGAAGAGATGGCCCCACTACTTACAGACCTGTGTATCTTATGGAATCACTTGAGAGGTGAACATCACTGCAGCCAGGGATGGTGCCCTTAATCCTGCCTATTTTACCCTACTTGGGGGCAAAGCTGTGACATTGTCTCTGGGCACTCTCATAGATGCCAGTCCTCAGGGTGACACAGTATACCTCGAAGTCTGTCCTGAGCCAAAATTGTGCAGCGTTCCATCTGCAGAATGCTCCCTGCAACTTGGCCTTGCTTCATTCTCCTCGGTACTGTCTGTAAGCACCGCCAGTGCCTGCTCAGCTGCCCCAGCTAATCCCAATGATGTGTCTAAACTTTCTCCATACAGAAAACTGTGTATGAGTGGGGTTTGGGACAGAAGCAGGGAGGGAATTATACCTTCTTATGTCCATCTTCAGGTACCTCTCTTGAGCACTAGAGAAGTTCTTCCTGGGGAGATGGAACTTGTCCCCTGTCCTTGCTCAGTACCCAAGATCTTTGCACTCACAGGGAGGCATCCGTCACATCGCTGACAAGCAAGAGGTACATCCTGAGGTTCCCAGCACTGGAGACACTGATGTTGGATGACAACAAACTCTCCAACCCCAACTGTTTTGCCAGCCTGGCCGGGCTCAGGAGGTAAAGCCACAAGCCTTCCTCTGCAGGGCTGTCCCTCTCCAACCCCAGCCACACTCACACTGAGTGCCGCTATGCACACCTGAAGGCCTGGCCTTAAGTCCTAGTTCCTCTGCTTACCTCTGCTGTGTGGCTCTGGTAAGTCATTCCTCCCCTCTGAGCTTAGTTCATGAAAGTGGGGCATTCAGAAGGGTATTTCTGATCATATGATTGGGTGAGATCTGCAAAGAAAAAGGAGGGTAGGACATGTTATCCAAGACAGCATCCTAATTCTGAGAGAATAGGCATGTCTTAAAAAAATTCAAAATCAGAAAGATAAATTTATTTGCTGAGTTCTACCTACTTGATTAAAGAAAATGCCGGTATTTAAATGATGAAGTTTTAGATCCCTGGAAATTTTTCCCATGAATTCAGCAGCCATTTACTGAATACTACTTTGTGTCATGTAATTTACAGATTATTTGATTTGATATTCACAAGAACCTTAAAAGGTTAATAAATGTTATCTCCATTCAGAGACAGAGATATTGAGGCCTGGAGAGGATAAGTTACTGGCTCAAGGTCACACAAGAGAAATGTCCAAGCCCAATTTCATGTTCTTTCCCTGAGTTGCTTGGTAAATATCCCTGGGATATTGTCATTGCTGTGATTCTGTATTCACTTTCCTTAACTGAAGACTGAAGAAGCTAAGCCTGGATCAAAACAGGATTTTCCGGATCCCGTACCTACAGCAGGTTCAGCTCCGTGCTGGGTTGGTGGACTGGGTTGGAGGCAGGGCAGTTCCTCGGAAAGAGTCCCAGTCCGTGCTGCAACCCAGGCCGTGGGTATATGAGGCCTCAGATGACCAGCCCAACTACACTATTCTGCCCATGAAAAAGGACGTTGACCGGACAGGTGAGTGACGCCCCTTGTCGCAGATAGATAAGGTAGCCCCATGGTGAAAGTAAACTGCTGAGAGTTTATCCTGAAAGTCTACGGCTCCCTTGGGAAACGCTGCATGTAAACTGAACTATTCAATGATTTGAACTATTTTATTGACTGCTTTTATCAGTTAAGATGTTTTTGAAATCCAATTAAAAGTGAATATATATATATATATGTATTTTTAAATCTCAAATGACAAGAAACTCAGAAGTAAGGCTTTCACAGATAGTTACTTCTGTGGCACACCAGTGCCCTCAGGCGACCTGAGCCTTTCCATTCTCTTCTCTGCCATCCGTAGCCTGCTTACTTGGCCTTTTGGGTCTCAAGATGGCTACCAGAGTCCTAGGAATCACATCCTCAAGGCAGCCTCAGAGGCAAAAAAAGGAAGGCCTTGCTGTCTTTAAAATAGGAGTATACTTCTGGATTGTATATTCTGTTCTCTAATCTTTTTTTGTTTGTTTTAACATTTATTTCAAATTGAGGAAAATAACTTGCACTGGGTAAAATATAGAAATCTTGTGTAAAATTTAAATTTTTATGTATATATGTCCTTTTACCCATTACTCATATTACAGTGCAGAGCATTTCAGTGTCCCAAAGTGGCACCTTCCCCCAATCAGTACCTCCGCTGAGAATAACTACCACTCTGACTGCAGCCACCATAGGTTAGTTTTGCCTGGCTTGAAACCACATGTAGGAATTATGCAACATGTGCTCTTTGTCTCATTTATTTCACCTAATGTTTTGTCTGTAGGATTCATTAATGTTATGTATATGTCAATAACACAGTCCTTTTCATTGCTTTTATTTCTGTTTCTACAATTTACTTGCCCTTTGTACCGTTGATAGACATTCTGTTCTTTCTAGTTTGAGGCTATTATGGACAAAGCTGTATATCCTCTTACACATCAGACATAAGCACTCTTTCCTTTGGATATATATTTAGGAGTGGAATTTCTGGATCATAATTTGCGCATTAGTGGATACTGCTAAACAATTTCCCAAAGTGGTTGTACCAGTGTTCATTCTCACGTGGGTATAAGAGATTGCCACTTAGTCTATATCTTCAAAAATATTTACTATTTAGTATTTTTGATGTTAGCTACTTTGGTGACAATGTAATAGTAATACATTGTGGTTTTAATTTGGATCTAGCAAATGACTAATGATAATGAATGCCTTTTCATACGATTGTTGGTTACTTGGTCATCTTCTTTTGAAAGTGACTATTCATGTCTTCCATCTACATTTAAATTCAGTTTTATGCCTTTTTCTTGTTGATTTGTAGGAATTCCTTATTTATCCTGGACACAAATCCTTTATACATGTATGTATTACAAAAATCTCCCAATGTGTGGCTTGCTTATTCATAGTCTTAATGGTGACTTTTGATAAACATGTTCTATAAAATTCAATTAATCAGTCTTTTATGGGTAGTGCTTTTTCTTTCCTCTTCTAAGAATTTTTTGCCAATATCAAGGCCATGAAGATTATTTCACTATATTTTCTTCTAGAAGCTTGATTGTTTTAGTTTTTACGTTTTGGTTTATGATTCACCTAGGATTAATTGTGGGGTATCGTATTAAGTGGGGTAAAAGTTTGCTTTTTTATATGTATATTTTATTGGTCCAGACAGCAATGAAAAGGCTGTATCCTTTCCCCCAGCGAGTTGTATGGGAGGGGAGGTGTTGTCTCGTGATAGTATGTGTGTCTGAATTATTATAGCTTTATTCCTACTACTGAAGTTCTGCAGTGAGGTGTTGCCCTTCAGAATTGCTATAGTAATTATAAGGCCTTTGCATCTCTGTATAAATTTTTAAAATCAGCATGTCAATGTCCACACAAAATTCTGCTGGAATTTGGTTGGAATCACACTAATTCTATAGATCAATTTGAAGAGAACTAACATATTTATAAATATTGAGTTTATTACCTTAAAATAATATACCCCACTAGTTTCTAGGTCTTTTAAAACTCTTCTCAACAATGCTTTAGTAGTCTTCAATGGTGGGATCATGTACATATTTCATGAGATTTATTCCTGAGTAGTTGATCTTTTTTATGCTACTGTCAGTGGTATTGCTTTTTTATATTTCGTTTTGATTTATTTATAACTAGTACATAGAAATAGTGAACTTATCTTGTAACCTTCGTAAATTCACTTATTATTTCTAATCATTTGCAAGATCTCTTGGATTATCTATGTTCAGGGTCATGACAACTACAAATTATGACCATTTTAGCAGTTCTTTTTCAATTTTTTTTTTTGTTGTTGTTGTTCTGGGAATTGAACTCATGACCTTGCACTTGCCAGGCAGGTTCTGTGCCACTGAGCTATATCCCCAGCCTTTCTTTTTCAATCTTAATATGTCTTATATTTCTTACTGCCTTATTTTGCTGGTTAAGATTTCTAGTATGATGTTGAATAGAAGTGATGATATGGACATCTTTGGGTTATTTCCAACCTCAACAGTAAAATTGTCAGCATTTCAAAACTGAATTATCTGTATTTTTTGCAGATACCTCTGATCATATTAAAGACATTTTCCTGTATTCCTGATTTGCTAAGAGTTTTTATCATAAATGTGTGTTGGATTTTGTCAGATGCTTTTCTGTATCCATTGAGATGATGATGTAATTTTTCTTCTTTAACCTGTTAATATGGTTAGCTACACTGATTGATTTTTAAATGTTGGACCAGTCTGGCATCCCCAGGATAAACTCCACTTGGTCATGTTGTATATCCCTGATTGAATTTGCTGACATTTTGTAGAGGATTTTTGCAGCTGTGTTTAGGAGATAAGTTGGTATTTTATTGTCAGGATTTACAATCAAGGTTATATTTGCCTCATTAAATGAGTTCAGAAGGGCTCACTTTTTTTCTGTTTCCCAGGGAGTGTTTAAATAAGACTGATATTATTTCTTCCTTAGATTTTGGAAGAATTCACATTAAAGCCACCAGAGCCTGGATTTTTCTTTGTTGGGAAGAAGTTGGGATTTTTAGAAATTAAAAGCTAGTAAAAAGAGCCCCTTAGAATTTAGACCCAAAATTTCAGCCTCTGAGAAAGAGGTGCACCTCAGCTGCTGGTATCTATGAGCTCTAATGGGCCTCTGGGAGCTGAAACCCAGAGAGCATACTGGCTGGTGGGTCAGAATCCTGATTTGTAAAAGTAGAAACCTTGCCAGCTGGATTCAGGTGCTGCTGACCTAAGGGGGTGCCACTCCACTGGCATTCATAAAAACTGCAGTCAGTCAGGGACCCTTGGAATGAGCCCTTTCTTCTTCTTTTAACATACAGTCTCTCTCTCACACCATCTCCTGTTACTAGGGTCTAACAGGAAACCAGCTAACCAAGGAGAAATGAGGTGTTCAGAGCCCCTGCTCCTGCATCCAAAGCAGAATAGAGAAGGGTGGGTTTGGAAGTAATATTCAGGAAATTAATAATTGGTGCAATTAGGTTATTCAGATTTTCTTCTCTATAAGACTTTTCTGTCTGCTTGGTTTGTTAACTTTGGAAACAGGTACATTAAAGTCTCTCGCTGCTATTGTGGATTTGACGGTATCTCCTTGCATTTGTAGTATTTTTCATTATTAAGTTGTTTTAGTTCTCTATTACTGGGTTCAAGGCTTTTATTTTGGTAGTTTATGCCTTTTAATCATTGTAAAACATCCCACCTTACTAGTAATTTTGACCTTGACTTTGGTTTTTTGTTTGATATATTTATTTCAAGATAGCTCAAAAACAAAACAATACTATATCTTTTTCTCAACAGGCACTTTCTTAAAGAGAATTTAACCTACCTTGTGATCACTGATGTTTCATTTATTTATTTATTTATTTATTTATTTATTTATTTTTTGCAGCACCGGGGATTGAACTCACAACCTCGCGCCTGCCAGGGCAGGCGCTTAAGGCACTGAGCCTAACTCCCGGCCCTGGATTTTTTGAGGCAGGGTCACACTATGTAGCTTAGGCCGGCCTTGCGCTCGCGTTGTAGCCTAAGCTGGCCTCGAACTCACAACGCTCCGCCTACCTCAGCCTCCCGAGTGCTGGGATTAAAGGCGTGCGCCACCACGCCCGGCCTGTTTCATTTATTTAATAATTAGTGTATGTTTTCTGTTTACTTGTGCTTTTTTCTCTCCCTGTGCCTTTTTGTGAGCCTCAAGTCTTCTTTTAATTCCAAGTTTTACTCCTGTTTAAAGAAATACATCTCATTTCTATATTTCTAATGATTACCTTAGAACTGCTATATTTCTAATGACTATCCTAAAATTCTGTCAACACTTTAAAACTCACTTTTGTTGATCAGTACCTAGAGTTAACCACATGCCAGTCTTCCCTTTAATAAAAGGAAAATCTTAATATGAATGTATCTGTTTCCCCTCATCATTTCCTATAATGTATAAACTATAATAATTATCTTGATGGGTTTTAACTTTTAAATTATGCACCAACCATTCGTTAGACTGAGAAATTGAACTGTTAGTTTTATTTTTTTCTTACTGCTGCTGCTTGCACATATCAGGCCTTCCTCTTGGATTCCTATTATATGGGTATGTATAATTTAGGAGCAGAGAGTTAATACAAATCAGGTTATAGCACATTGTAATGAGTAATTTGTACAAAGCTCTTGTCATCTTTTATTTTTTTCTCCTTTATCCTTATTCCTTGCTCTTATTTTCCTTTTCATATAAATTTCTGCTCTTGTCTTGTGTATATTTTCTGGATGTATGGGTGTTTGTAATAGATATTTTGTGTGTAATATGTTTTAAATTTATATAGTGGTTATATACTGTTGATCTTATTCCGTTCATTGTTTTCACTCAGCATTGTTTTTAAGGTCTTCCCTTGTTGCTGTCTGTCCTAGTCCAGGGATTAGGACTTCACCATATAAATTTGAGGGCAACATAATTCAGACCAAAACACCAAATCTGTAGAATTTTACCTTCTGGTTAGTGCATTTGAATTTTTATTTTATTTTAAAGAGGATAAAGCCAAGGAAAATAAAACAGAATAAAACCAATCAAAACAAACCAGTGCAAGTGATACAAGACTTCAAAGTAATACAAAATCAACAGTAGTTACCATCATGCCTCTTGTTGTCTTCAAAATAGCTGCAGATACCTTCAGACATAGTAAAAATCAAACAGAATAGAACAGAATAGAACTAATAAAAACAAAACAATGAATGCAGTAAAGGACTTCAAAACAAGACAATGGTAGATCCAGAATGGCTACCATAATATATCTTGCTATCTTTGAAATAGCTGTTCTTGCCGTCGGATATAACAAAATCAAACAAAACAAAACAATAAAACTCAACCCCCCAAAAATTGAAAATGATATAGGATTCTAAACAAGATAATAGGGAATGAATAATGGCTACCACCTTCAGAAGGAGATCCCCCTAGATGCCACACTGCATATTGTTATCCTCTGAAAAGACCATCAGACCACTGGCCCTACACCTGCAAGGTCAGTGAAACACCAAAACACCACAAGCATCAAATTGCATTTCACCTCAATAGCTATCATTGCAGCCTGTGTTTCTCCAGATTAGCCGGTCACTTATGGGGGCGGGGCAGGGTTGGATCTTCTTGTTTGCCACCCTGTACACTGGAAAGGGCTGGGGTCTTGTTGTCCTCCCTCTGGCAGCGGCCCACACATGGCCCTGGTTCTCAGGGAGGGCTTGCTTCTTGGTGAATCCTTGTTCTGTCTTCTCACAGTCTGCAAATGGTGCTGACTCACAGGAAAAGGCTGGGGTCTGGCTGTCCCCGCCACTGGTGGTGGCCCGCACATGGTGCTGATTCACAGGGAGTCTGCTTCTTGGTGAATCCTTGTTCTGTCCCCTTGCAGTCCGCAAATGGCCTTGAATTTTTATTTAAGAAAGTTTCTTATTCTATGTTGTTTTTCATTTTGCTATTTGATTTTTCCAAATATAGTTTGCATGTAGTAGATTTTCGGAGTCCCCATCAAAAATTATCTTTTCAAAAAATTATTATACTTGGATGGTAGTTTGGTTGAGTGGAGTCTTCTAGCCTTAAAATAGTTTTCTCTTAAAATTGAAGATATTATTCACTACCTTATTAGTTCATTGTTGCCAGTGAAGTCTGATTCCAATCTGATTCTCATTTCTTTACAGGAAACCTGTTTTTTCTTTTTAGAAATTCATTTTTTATTTCCCTTTTATCCTTTGGAAATTTTACTAAGAAGCATCTATATGTGCAACACTTTGTTTATCCGTTTAGGGACATTGAGAGTTCTTTGGAAGATATGTGGTTCCTTCATGTTGGAGATGCACCTCCCCCCACAGTGGGACTGAACCCAAGGGTTCTCTTCCACTAAGCTACATCCCCACATTTTTTCTTGTTTCTTTTGAGTCAGGGTCTCATTAAGTCTCTAAATTACTTGAATTTAGCATCCTCCTGGCACAGCCTTCCAGGACATTGGGATTACTTGCACTACCATACATGGCTGAGAACAGTTGTCTTAGTTACTTTTTCGCTCGTTGCCGAGACAAAATACCTGACGCCCAAAGTTAGGGAAGGAAAGGTTTATTCTTACTGTTTCTTGGGAGTTTCAGTCCATACTTAAGCTGGCTCCAAGATAGCGTGGCATGGCGGGCCTGCTGTTCATGGCGGCTGCAAGCTGCAAGCCGCAAGCCACGCTGGCGAGAGAGAGAGAGAGAGAGAGAGAGAGAGAGAGAGAGAGAGAGGCGGAAGCAGGGAAGAGGAAGATCCGCCTTCCCTTACATTGTATGTCAGCTCCACCCCTGGGCAGGCACAGCGCTCACATTGTCAATCAACAAACCAACAACAAACCAATAACTCAGCTCCATCAAAATTATATGAGGAGTTGGGGGTACATAGCATATTACCTGATACAACAGTTTTTATCTTCCTCTTTATGTTCTCTGTGTAGTCTTCCTCTGGAATTCCCTCAGTTGCTGAAAGTTTTGAATTATCTGCTGTTCCTCTTTTCTACCATACTTTCTATTTCTTTGTCTTTTTATATTATATTCTGAGTCTCTCATCTCCATCTTCCACTTTATGGATGAGCTTTTAAGGTGGGCCTGTTTTTGCATAGAGCACATTTGAGTATCATGTTTGATTATCATATTTTAAGTTTAAAAAATCATTAATAGCTTCACTGCCATGAAAAGCTGCTCTTAGACTGGGGATTTAGCTCAGCGGTGTAAGCGCCTGCCTGGCAAGCGTGAATTTCTTAGTTCGAACCCTGATTCCAAAAAACAAACAAACAAACATACAAAACAGAACAAAACAAAAAAAGCTGCTCTTGATTTAAGAATGAATTAGCCCTTTGAAATTCTTAGAGGATAATAATTATTCTATTTTAAGGTTTTTGTTCTTTGTTAAATTTTTTAAGGTATTATTCTTTTTTTTATTTTTACTGTTTGTGACTTTTCATACTGTTAATTTTCTTCAAACATTAGGAGATTCTTTATTGTTCTTATTTTTTTCTTGAAGCAATCCTTTATTGTTTTTTTTTTTTTTCTTGCAGCAATTCTTTACTATTCTTTTTTTCCCCCGAGTCAGATTAGAATGCAGGTTCTGATGCCTGGAGTTGCTTGCCTGATTGTGGAGGGCACGGGTGTTTTGTGCAGGCAGAGTGTGCTGCAACCCGTCTTTCTAGAAGCTCATCTTTCTCTGTTTCCCCAGGAGATTACTGCTCACACCCACACTTGCAACTGTGTCCTGTCCCCCAACAAACTCCTACTTTGTTCATTGCATAAACTTTTTCCAAATCCATTGCAGACCGTCACCTATGAGAATTATTTACGGCAGGTATTGTTCCACCTCCTCTTACTGTTTCTTTTCGTGTGACCTTTCTCGTTATAGTATCATTAATGTGGGAAAGAGTTGGCCTTCACAAAGATAAAGACAGGTGACCCCTGCACAGCATCCAGTCCCAGCATATGCTCTGCTTTGTTTGTTAGGTGGAACTCAGCTATTTATCTCAATCTCCTGGTCCCAAGAATGAAGTCATTTTGAAGCCTCCTCATGCCCATGTGCTGACTCTTGCTGTCTCTCCTGCATGTACTGACTTTCAAAACATTCTGTGTCTGATATTGTAAAATGGGAAGAAATTTCAAAAGGAAAGAGAAACTGGGATGGGGGGATGGAGAAAAGAAGGAAGGGAAAAGCAAAAATATATATATATATGTATATATTATATATATATATATATGATAGTTAAGATAGTTACAATACTATTTTCTCTTAGTTCATTAAAGAGAAGGGTTTGTTCTAATTTTGTTTGGACAATTAAATGCCAATATTTTGTACTCTGAATAGCTAATTTGAAGTTAACAATACACAACATATTAACCATTGTTACCCTCCTATTATTTTGTTTTGAAATTTTGTTCTATTTTTTTTCTCTTTAAAATAAAAAAACTTGAAAAAACATTCTATTTCTACTAAGATGACAAAGAATGTTTTCTGGAATGTCTTTTATATATATTTTTTCTAAGAAAGCTAGGTTTTCTGCTCAGTATGGACTCCCAGTATCTCTGATGCTAGAGAGAGCTTGCATGTTGCAAAGTCAGGAGGCGGGTTCCTGTGGCTGAGATCCAGGGAGTGAGGGGAAGGGTAGCATGGGGCAGGACTGGGGAAATAGAGAGGGGCCTGGCAATGCAGGGCCTCAGAGGCCTGGCTAAGGGATTTGGATTTTACCCTAGTGTAGAAAGATTTACTCCCTGGCAGGTAACACTACTGTGTTCCTTTTCTCATTTAACATTGGAACTGGCCTAGGAGGTACCCTGCTGTAGGATGGAGGGTCTAGGACCAGACTCTGACCTCTCTGGGAATCAATCAATGGTCTCACTAACCTTCGTTCTGTTTCTTTCAGAGGTTGTGTTCTCATCTTACCCAGGATTTTCAACCTCAGAGGTAGGGACTGCCTATTTTATATTTGTGTACTTGAATTAGAAAATCAATTTTATTTTATTTATTTGTGGTCCTGGGGATCAAACCTAGGGCCTCACACGTGCTGGACAGGTGCTGTACAATTAAGCTACATCCCAAGCCTGAGAGCATTCATTGTTACAGACAAAAATAAATAATAGGGCCACAGAGGCATCTCTATAGATCACAATGAGAAAGCCCATCCATTGAAGAGATATTTGCTGAGTACCCACCAGGTACCAGGCACTGTGGTAGCCCTGGAGACGTGGGAGGGAGATAACTAGACAGGCTCCAACCCACGTCAGCCTGTCCCGTCCACAGATACTGTCTAGCATAGTGTGTTAACAGTGGCTGCTTTGAGTGGTACATCTGGCCGACATGGGTAGGGCAGCCACCAGAACAAAGCCCAGAAGCTAAGAGCTCCCAGAGCTGAAAAAGTTCTTTACCAGATGCACCACTGTCCAGGCTCTAACCCTGGTGTCAAATACTCAGATACTTGATTTGTGTCAGTATAGAAAAGTGGGCTTTCTCTCAGGGCAGATTCTCACTAACCAAGCTCCTGGAGACCGATGTATGAAACTATATATTGATTTGCTTATTTATAATAAGAAACGCAGCTCTATAGTAAGCCAGTCTGCATCCTTGAGAGGTAGCTCAGTACATACCTCCTCACAGGTATGTGGAAATTGTACCAGTTACTTATTGCTGTGTAACAAACCCAACAGTATAGCAAGTGCTTATTTCTCAAAGTTATTTGAGTTTGCTAGGTGGTTTTCCCGGCTTCACCAGGGCTCACCCAGGCAGCTGCGTTCAGCAGGTTAGCTGGGAGCTAGACTCAGGTAGACAGTAGGCATGGCTTGTGCTCTCTTGCTGTCTGTCTCTCTCTGTTTCTATCTCTTTCTGTCTGTCTGTCTGTCTCTGTCTCTCTCCTTCTCTCCTTTTCTCCCTCTCTCCCTCTCTTTCAGATTCTAGAATTCTAACAGTGCAACTTTTGCTACACTCCTTTGGTCAAAACAAGTCAGAACGCACTGCAATTCTGATGCTAACCAGCTCAGTTTGTACAGACTCAAGTTTAAGGTCACAGTTCTCCAGTTTAGATGCCAACCAACCACATGTTTGCCACCCCCAGGCCATCCACACTTATGATCAACTCCTGAGTAAATTTGGGATGGTTGAGACTAGAAGCCAGATGCGCAGGGTGTGGTGGTATAGACCTGAAATCCCAGCACTTCGGAGGCTGAGGCAGGAAGATTGCCATGAGTTTGAGGCCAGCCTGAACTACATATGAGACCGTCTGAAAAACAAAAACAACACCAGATACATTTCCCTCTAACACAGGGCTCTCTCTGTCCCCAGCTTGGTAAGTCATACCTTCAGGTCATCTGACATCCCCGCTGCTGATCACCTAGTCTTGCTCCAAGTTGGAATTGCTTGGTGGAGAAGACTGCCTTGCCAGACTGTCATTAAACAAGCTGAGGAGATACCCCAAAAGGGAGATGGACACCTCAACTTGCCCCCACCCACAGAGTTGGTTGTGGGTTTGCCAGTCTACACTACAGAAAAGCATTTCAGAATGTGTCAGTGATGGGAATAGACAGATTTATTGCACAGTTGAGGAAGTACAGGCTCAGAAGAATAGAGTGCAGGTGCTCAAGAAAGAGGCTCATTCCAGTTTGAGGCTATGGATTTTTATGTGGTCTTGGGGATGTCCTCAAAATGGATGATCTAGGACCGTGGTGGTGAACCTATGGCACATGTGCTGAAGTGGGCTGTTTGCTATCATTGAAAGTTCTAAAAGGTTCACTATCACTGGTCTAGGATATGTTTTTCTAGTGTCTATGAAGTTATCCATTAGTGGGCTGAGTTAAAATGCAAAACGTTTGCATGTGTTTGAAGTTTAGAAATATGGTACCCAATTAATAGTGCTGTTTCTTTGAGGGTGGAAGTCTGTAGAGTGAATCTATACTATTGGAGGAAAAAGCAGGCTCTATTTCCAGGTGAGTTTCTTGAAAAGGGAAGAAAAGGCATTGTACCCTTGGGTAACCATGTCCTGAAGCTGTGATTTTCTTAAAAATACAATTTTTAAATTATAATTTTCTTGTCCCCTTTCTGTCTTTTTTTTCCCTCCCTATCCTACATAAAGACTACTGCCCTATTCCACTCTACCCTCTCAGGGACTATGTTGGGACCCTTGAAAAAGAGTCACACAAGTTTCCAAATACTATCAGTAGTTTTTGTTCTATTCTCATCCATGACTGACCTGTTCGATTTGTGTGTCTTTACAAGTTGGCCTAGGATGACACAAATACTTGACCTAAAGTAGGTGCTCCACAACTGTCCATTGGATGAATAAGTGAAAATTGAATGATTTCCTTAATATTGCATAGTGCTCACTGGAGGTTGGAACATTTAGTTCATCCTAACCTAACCCTTATTTATCCCAGCATCTACCCATGCAATAGTATGCTTTGGTCCTACATAATTCAAGGAATCAGTGAGTAAACTGAATTAGACATGGCTACTTCCTATAGCTTCCTTTTTCTGCCTGATTAAATACGTTTGCCCTGCAGCAGTCAGGATTGTACAGAGAAACCATGACCTTGCAAGTGACCCAGGTGTGCTATGCCATGTTCAGGCCCCAAAGCCTGGCTTAAGTCTTCAGGACTTTGTTATTTCATCCTGTGGGATGGGCGAACATGCCCATCAAGTCAGGTGCTCAAGGTTCAGTCAGTCCTGCTCTCTCTCTCTGCTAAGAAAATTTCCCTGAATGATAGAATGTCCTGCCCTTTGCATTCTGGAAAAAATTTAGCTCATCCTTCTAGAAAGGCCAATTCAGGTTCAGCTTCTTTCAGGGTGAAAGATAGGAGGTAAGCCAAGTACCTCTGATGGTTGCAGCAGGGCTACAGTGTCCTGTGGACCCAGAACTTGAAACTGGAACTTTGAGTGCTGGAGAATTAGCTCACTGTGGGACCTCATAGAATTTGGAGCCAAAATTCTGACCAGTGTTGACGCCTGCCCTTATGAGCCTAGATATGTTTTTGACCAAGTAGCTACAAAACTCATTCTTTTCACCACACTCCAAAGGAAAAGTCTTTGGCCATTGGTAGCATCAACTTCTTTATCGGCCTCAACTTTGACTCTGACTTTTCTTTTTTCTAAGACAACCAAGGTATGTTCACTGCCTCCCATATTTGAGATTCTTCCTGTGAAGTCACTGAAGGCCAGGAACCAGACTCTGGCCCCTCCCTTCCCGGAGCTGAGGTACCTTAGCCTGGCCTACAACAAGGTGACTCCCTGCTTCTTCACCTGTTTCCTCAGGGTCACAAATGGGACGGTGGGATGTGAGCTGTTCTGGCCTAAAGACCAGGCCTTTAATTCCCTGCACTACAGGTCTGTGGGCCCAGGAATTCTTGGGGTAGGGAAAGTATAGGCATGCAGGCCAAGGCGGGAGTGTGTCCATGCAGTTACAGATATTTATTTAGCACTTGCCATGCACCAGGCTCTATGCTAGACATCAGGTATGTAGTCACGAAATGAAAGATTGGGGAGCTTGTCAGATGCAGGGGAGACATATTGGACAGATGATCACAATATAAGCATGCTTAGCATTATGAAGAAATGCACAGTGCTGTGAAGTGTATGAGCAGGTGGGAATGTGCTCCACCACTTAGCTACCCAGTCCCTCTGTTTTTATTTTCACTCAGTTAAAATATATTTGATTTTTCTTGTGATTTTTGTCTTTCAATCCATGGGTTTTTGAGGAATCAGTTGTTTAATTTCCAAATTTATGGGGCTCCTCTCAGCATCTTGGATTTATTTATTTACAGAAGAATTTAATTCTCAGGCTGGGAGATGTAGCTCAATGGTAGAATGTTTGCCTAGAATGCACAGCCTCCTGGGTTTAATCCCTAAGACTGCAAAACAAAACAAAACAAAAACTAATTTAATTCTCTTGTGGTCAGATATCATAATCTGTAAGATTTCACACAATCATTCAGAAACCAAGCTGCCATGTGGCTGTGCCTCTTTCACCTATCAGGTTTTTAAAAGGGTACCTGTTAGATACTGTGTATCTTGGGGGCAGACGGTTGAGCAGTGGGGGTGTGGTGAGAGAAGTAGAAGATGTGTAAGAGGTTCTATGTAGGCTATGAGTACAGCAGCACTTATCATTTGTGCCCGCAAGAATTGGCTAGAACCAAATTATGTGACCATACCTTGCTTCCCGTGGGCTTGAGGTAGGGAAAATAGTTTTGGTTAACACAGACATGTCTCTGCCATAGCTTGCATCCCACACTGCATTCACTGATATCCTCCCCCAACCCTGTCTCAGGGATACCTTATTGTTCGTCTCATACTTGGTCCAATGACCCTAGTGCCTCTCTTTTGTGGCACTTAGCACAGCTGTAAGTCTATTCTCCTTTGTGTTACTGTTTCTTTAGGGCTTGTTTCTCCCTAGCCAGTGTCCTTGAGGGCAGATGTCGTATCAGTTTTGCTCATTCCCAACACAGTGTTTGGTCCATGGTAAGGTATTCCTTAATTATTTGTTGGTTGAATGAATAAGAATGAATAAGTTCATTGCCAATGGAGATCTGGTGCTACCCAGTGAAGCTCCAGGGGAAGTCAAACTGAAGTGCCCTTCCCCTTCCTGCCAGTCCCAGATCTTAGCACCTTCTATGGGTCCTGCATCCAGTCTGCACCTTTCATGTGTCCAGGGGTCTGAGACCCACTGCTCCATTCCTGGCCCTTCTGATCTGATGGCCCTGATGCTGTTCTACTGCTAACAGATGCCTTCCCTGAGATAATTCCCATTTATTCTAGACACTCTGTTCAATAAGGACAGTGTAATTTTTTCCTTTCAGAGGCTGGCATGGCCAACAGGTCACTTGCAGACCCACTTCACAACCCCAGACAGCCTTCAGGTGTTCCTTTCATGGGCTCTGCTTATCCCTTATGTGAGTGGGTGCCCTGCCCGCCTGCCTTCCTGGAATCCCAGCTCAGTGCCCAGAACTGGTGCAGGGAAAGTAGCCCACAGGAGTGCTGCTGGAAGACCAGTGGGTGTGTAGAGGTTTGTATTGAGGAAGGTGAGATGTCAGACAAATAAAGTTGCCTTACTCAACTTTTCAGACTCTTTGCAAGACAAGTGTGGTTTGTGTTTGTTCTTATTTTGCCACAAATATGCCTAATGCTTGATATAAGCTACATATCCAGTGTGGGGCAAGGAGGAAAGTTAAAGAGATGGTGGAATGTTAAGATGGAAGGGCAAGGCATTCTGGGGATGAGCAGGTGACACTGCAAGGATGAGGCATTGCCCATGGTAAGTCCCTCCCCAGCACCATCTTTCCCTCCCCCAGTCCCCATTCCGCACATTCATCCTGCCCTGCAATGCAGGCCTGACCCACCTGCGGGGAGGTGAGGGCTGCTGTGGACCTGCTGGTTCCCCTGCGTTTGTTCCAGATTGTGAAAGAGGATGCTCTCCTGCCAGTAGCTCTCTTTCCATCCCTTTGTGAGCTGGTCTTTCATAACAACCCTCTGGTGGCCCACACACGAGGTAAGGACCCAAAACCCTCCTCTACCCCAGCATCCACAAAGCAGTGCTGGCACCCTTGTCTACACCTTATAGATGTTAGGCCCTGGACTCTGTTGTATTGGGGTGGGCGAGGTTCATGGTACTGTGGAAATGGAAAACATGGAAGACACTGCTGAGTACCTGCTCCATACCAGCTCTCCCGACAGCACCATGGGAGGTAGGCATTGTTGTTCTGTGAATTTGGGAGTAAACTGGAGTTCAGGGAGGTTCGTGATCTGCCCGGGATCACATAGAGCTCTTTTTGGTGTTATAAAGCAGGTCTGTTGTGGTCTCCTTGCCTGCCTACTGTGTGGGGTGTATCCAGGCCCCGCTACAGCACCCGCTTCCTCCAAGCACATGGATGCATTGGTGCAGCATCCATAGCATTATGACAATCACGCAGCTGCTGGAGGGATTTCAGTGTCCAGGACATGCAGTGACGGCAGAACTCTAATGCCTGCTCCACACACTTGGAACAAACTCCAAAACCTCTCTGCATTGGTTTCCTTGCCCGTTGAATGAGAGTAATGTGGTACCTACTTCCTAGGGCATGTTAAGAAAATTAGATGATACACTGATACGTGTAAAGCAATTTGAAGAGTACTTGGCACATAATATGTCAAAGTGCATGGTAGATAATAATCATCTTATTACCCCATCATGGTACCAGGGGTTCCTCCACTGCTAAAGAGCTTCCTTCAGGAGCGACTGGGGATCCACTTAATTCGGAAGAAAGTAGTAAAGGCTAAGCATCGTATTTTGATACCTCAGAAGGAATCACGGAAGGTAAGTTTTCCAAAGCAGGAGACCTGGCCCCAGAGGAAGTCGAGCCTGTTTTAGTGTGTGCAGACTAACCTGCTGTCCAGCCGCACAAGACATGGGACCTCTTGATTACACACAGTATTGCCTTCTCCTTTCCTTGCTTTTTAAAATACACATAAAGTCAGGAGAGACTGGGTAGAGAAACCCAGAAGGCATTAGGAGGAGCCTTGGAGGTCCTTGTATCAGTGACCTTGTAATTCTAGAGAAACTAAGATCTAGAAAGGAAGTGGGGAGAAACTAACCTTGAAGTTGGAAGAGCCAGGGATAGCCTCTCAGAGCCGCCAGAGGACTGAATAAAACAACAGCTGTAAAAATAGATTACAAATGAACTCCCCAAACCTACACCAATGCTAGGACCAAAATGCATTTCCTGTCTATCTTAAGGAAGTGCATCCTACTGTTGGGAGCAGGCTGCTTCCTCTGTGACTCCAGCCAGCCTAGATGTGCTTTTCAGGTGGCTACAAAACAAGCCATATCCTTCTTTCATCTGAAGAATTTCAAAAATTTCCACAAAATGCTCCCTCCTGAATTTTGTTCTTTCAGCAGCCACAGGTTGGATTTGGCAGGGTTGATTTCCTAGCTAGTTACCCTTGTTAAATATATTTACATGCTAATTTAGTTACAACTACAGTTAGCACTACAGCCTGTTTCTGTCCAACCAAGCCCTTTTCCGAACTCCTCAGAGGATAAGAACATGTCAAGGGCAATTCCAAGATTTTCCATCACCTTCCCTCTCTGTTGCCTCCTCTAATAATCTACTACTTTCCTACCTGTCTCCTAGCTGGATGCTGAGCACAGAATCCTCTTGCCCTTTACAGAGCGGCCAGGATAGGCTGGAGAACATGGCTTAGGCTTGAAACCAGCCTGGGGGGGCCTGTCCCTCCCCAGTGTGCTGACAGATGAGGCAGCAGATGCAGAGCAGAGCATGCCCACGGAGAGCAGGTGCTCCCCTCATACCTAGACACAGGCAGGATGGGGACATGGAGAGTTGGGGCAGGCCTGTGATCAGAAGCCTGAGTGAGCCCTTTACTTGTGACAAACAAGAGGAAGATAGAACCACTGCTCTGGATGCTGGGTAACACAGCCCACTGGCGAAGCCGCCCAGGAACTGTCAGCCTCTGATCAGTTCTTCCCTTGGGAAGGCACTAGGCAGGCAAGGGTAGGAGAGAAAGAGCACCCCTCTCAAGGCTTAAGAGATTTGCCTTTTAGATCTTTATGTAAGGTACATGATCTAGCATCCTAAAAGCTGCCATCTTTCAGGAAATGCAGAACCATCCCTACATCCTCCGCTGTGGGGAGTTCCTGAGGAAAGTCGGCTGCTGTGGTAAACCTCGATCTGAAAAGTGAGGCCAGTGAGGGCACAGTTACGAGTCCTGGAGCCCAGGACTAGAGTCAGAGAATCTGAGCTTTGCCACTGAGTCCCTCTCTGACTTTGGAGAAGTCATTTTACTTCTCTGAGCCCCAGTTCCTTCATCTACAAATGGAGATATTAATTCCCTCAATAGTTTTGAGATATAAATAAATAAGTAAAAGAATTATGGCATGTACAGGGCACACGATAGATGCCCAGTGATTGTGATTTCCTGCCTCACCTCCCCCAAGTCCTTACCCAATGCTCTGCCCACTCTACACATAGTGGCCTGAGGATGGCAAAGCCCAAGGGGACAGACTCCTGCCTAGGGAGCAGATCCAACCCAGCCTTTCTCCCATGACAGGTGAAAACACAAGTCCCCAAGGTGCCGAAGCGGCCTCTGTTGCTCCATCACCCACCTGTGACCACAATTCAGTCTCCTTCCTGGGATCTGTTAGAACCAGAGGCAGAGCTGGCTGAAGAGCTCCCCCCTGCCAGAAGCACTTCTCTGGAGACTCAGCCGCACATCGAGGGCCCGGAAGGCCTTACCCTGTCCCAGAGGAGCTTTATGCCACTGCCTCCTATCAGCTCTGATTCTACTGTGCATAGTGAAGAGACCACATCCCGTCCTGACAACACAGGTGGCCGCGTCAGCCCAGAGCACCGATCAGATGAGGACACCAAGAGCACACAGTCTATCTTCCTGACCCAGGTGCCTGCACTCGATCAGCTGCCCTGCCCACTATTTCCAGCATCCACAGGTTCCTGCCAAGCCCTTAGCGAGGGGCAGTGCTGTGGGCAGCTGGGACCACATGCAGGGCAGACTGCAAATGAAAAGCAGCAACCTTGGTAAATCTTGCGAGACCGTTTGAGAGAGCCACTGATCTGAGGACACATGGGGACGAGTCATGGTGCTGAGGCACAGACAGCATCTGGGGTCTGATTGAGGTGTGGTGCTGATCTGTTTTTCAGAGGGGTTTGTTGTGGCCTCTGCCTCCTGCTTAACAACACCCCACTGTTTTATTTTTTCATTTTTTTGTCTTCTTGAGACAGAGTCTCACTCTGCCATTCAGGCTGACCTTGAGCTCTCTTTGTAGCCCAGGCTGGTCTCGAACTCACAACAATCCTCCTGCCTCAGTCTCCTGAGTGCTGGGATTACAGGCATGTGCCACCATGTCTAGCTCCATCACCTCCCTTCTGGTGCTGCCTCTGAATCCTGAGAATTCAGATGACCCAGATGCATGCCCTCCCCTGAGGTGCTCAAAGACCAGTGGGAAACATGGACAGGAACAAGCATGCAGTCAGGGACTGGGGCCTGGAGGAAGTAGAGATGCCTCTGCCCCAGCCCCAGAGGGCTCCTGGAAGAGAGTCATACAAGCTGAGCTTTACAGGCTGAATAGAAGTTAGCAAGGGGAAGATATAGGCAGACGGGAAGCATGAAATAGGGTGCAGAGGAAGGCAATTAAAACGGAAGGTGCAGGAACTGGGAATGTTAAATATCACTGCAACAGAAGGGTGGTGTGCAGAGAAGAGGACATACAGGATAAGCATTCCTAATCTGAAAACCTGAAATTCCACACCATGAAACTTTGTTTCATGTGTAACATCATTTAAAATATTCTATAAAATTACCTGAAGGCTATGTGCATAATGTATATATAAAATATAGATGAATTTTGTGTTCAGACTTAGGTCTCATCCTCAATGTCCCTCATTATGTATATGCAAATATTCCAGAATCTGAAACACTTCCGGATGGAGGCATTTCAGATAAGGGATCCTCAGCCTGTAGAAAGCTGGAAGAGTTTGTAGGGTCCCCTTGAACTTTATTGCTGGATAATTCATCTATTTCCAATCTTGCCTCTCCAATCTGGCTATAGCCAGATCTTTTTAATATGTACATCTGTTTGCCCATTCATGTCAAATTCTCTATCCGTCTCTTTCTTTAATCCACATAGGATATATAAATTCATACACTATAAAACTGTCTTTTTTTGTGGAGGGGTGGTACTGGGGATTGAACTCAGGCCCTTTGCAATGAGCTACATCTAAAACCTTTTGTTTTTTGAGACAGGGTCTTACCAAATTGCTGAGTTGCTCAGGCTGGGCTCAAACTAGTGATCCTCCTGCTGTGGCCTCCCAGACTACTGGGGTTATAGTTATTTGCCACCATGTCTAGGCAGTTCAAATTTCTTACAAAACCATTTGAGTAGGCTAAAATCCTCCATAGCTTGCCGTCAGAATGAGGATGAAGAAAATACAAGACAAACACTGTCAGCTTGGCTTCAAAGGTCCTTACTGACCTGTGCCTTGCATATCATTCTTGTCTGTCACTTCACATTGCTCTCCAGCTGTACCAGTCTTTAGTCTCCCAAACACACCTTGATGGCCCCTTTGTACATGTTGCTCCTTGCCTATGACAGCCATCCTTTCTCATCTCCTGCAGTCTGCCACTCTTCCCACCCACCATTTGGGGACAGTTCTCATAACTTTTCAAGACTGAGCCCAGGCTAAGGAATCTCTCCTTTTGTGGAGCTTTCTGGCTGAGTTGGGGCTTCCGCCAGAATTACTTGGAACCATGGTGCTTCCTTCTGTTAATAGTGTTCACCTAAGTGTTTGGTTCTTACCTATCTTCCTGTCTACCTCAGTCCCAGTCTTAGTCTTGCTCTAAAATAGGTGCTGGTCCACCATGCAGACCAGCACAGAGCCAGTAGTCAGATGAGTGCAGGAATGAGTGAATGTGTTTCCTTCCTGGCGTAGGTGAGTGAGCTGCCTTCTTCCATCACCCGTGTGGGTGACTTAGAGGAGAAGGAGGAAGGCCACAGGAGACCAGCAATGGCACCTTCCAAGATGAAGAAGACTCAGAGGAAGTTCCTATCTTCCTCCATCCCCAGCAAGTACCATGGATATGAGGAGCTGTTGACAACCAAACCTGATCCAGCCTTTGTTGAGCCAAAAGGTATATGAGGACCAAGGGCTATCTGCAGCCCCAAGCAGGTCACAGCCAAACCTGCCGTTGCTGAGCCTGCTTTCTCCAGCTGGTGTGTGATCCTCTGTCCAAATGTCGAAGGGCCTCTTAGGATGTCCTGTTTGAATTCATCCATCCTGGGATCCCTGTCCTTCCCTGGGCCTTTACCAGTTTGTTCAGAGATTCCAGCTGGTCTGGCCCAGCTACTGTGGATGGAACAACCTTTCCTCAGGAAAAGTCTGATGAATAAACTGGGCAGATTCCGGAGCTCTTCCCAGCCCAGTTAAATCACAAACTGAACATCCCAATTCCTCTGTTTGGATTGAGGCAAGGGAGGTGGCTCCCTCTCTGAGCCCCTTATTACAATCTAATGTGTTAAGAGTATCTATCTATACTTCTAAAGGAACTGGCCATCAGCTAGTCTCTCCTAGGATCAATCCCTGCTGTTAATCCCCTGAGGTTAATAAGGTCACTTTAGTGCAGTGCTCAGCAATGCTGTTGCCATTGCATTTGTGCTCTTAGGGGATGTATTCACATGACGAATGATGGAATTTTGGTGAAAGGTGAAAGATTTATATAATCTGAAGAGAAATCAGAGTATATTTTGGAATTTTGGGCACTGGAATAAGATTAGGGCAATTTGGGAGCCATATTTTCTTCTTGAAGACTCTCAAATCCTTTTACCCAGGGCTGCTATGAGGCTGCAGAAGTTAGGGGAGGGGTTTTCATCTTAGCTTCCTGCCCCAGGTATCCAGAAGAATGTACAAGCCCTGCAGCGTATGCTCAAGCACCCACTCATCTACCGCTCCTCCAAGCCCAAGCTGGACACTTTTCAGAAACACTATGTCCCCAAGGTGAAGCAGGTGAGTATCTGGCCTGCTGACTGAGATCCCTGAGGACCCACAGGCAGAGATGTGGCTCTCATTCACCTTGGGACCCTCTGAGGTCCATGATTCTCAGTGCTCCCAAGTGCCCCCTGCCTGTTACCCTGTCTGCGGTGGGCAGGAAAGGCCCCAACTGGGAATACCACCCTCCTTCCTTACCTTCTGCTAGGCTCCAGTGATCCCTGTTCCACCCCCACGGAAAACTCGAGCCCAGCTGCTGGATGATATCCTCATTCGCATGCGGGACTCCCGGAACCTTGCAGAGGCTCCACTAGGTATGGTTCTGCCTCCAGCGAGAGACTGGGTCAAGCAAGTTCACTGTCTCCTGGTGTGAGGCAGAGAAAGGGCTCCTTGGAGCAGGGAGGGCCCAGTGTGGTGCAGATGGAGAAACAGACCCTTGAGGGAGGGAGTTGCCTAAAATTGCTCAGCTTGTTAGGAACCTACGCTGCCGCTATAGATAGAGTCTGGAGGGGATTCTACTGACTTCCTCCTGCCCCAAGCTAGAAAGGCCATTTCCAGCCCCTTTCACCTCTTCCTCCCACTCCACCCCACTTTCCACCTCTTCAGGCTGGATGGGGCCTGGTGAGTTTAGCTGTGCCTGGCTTCTCTCCTGGTAGGTGCTGTGCTGCGCCGGCAAGCCGAGCCGCGACTCATGAACCATAAGCAGTACCTGGAGGCCAAGCGGCTGCTCAAGGAGTTCCAGGCACGCTACCGGCGGCTGGTGCGCAGCTCTCTGCAGACTGTGTTCGGGGCCACCCCAGCACCCCCAGCCCTGCCAGCGCCCAGTGAGGACCAACCCAAGTTTGGCCGCTTCCTTGAGTTCATGGACGAGTTCTGCCAGGAGCCCACATCCAGTGACTCAAAAGCCTAGGGCTGCACATGGGTAGTGTGTGCTGCCTGGCTAGCGTCCCTGTCCTCCCCGAGGCCTCTGCATCCCTGAACTTGACTCTGGCCAGGTGGGGTCTGGCACGGGCCTCCGAGCTTGCCTTGACCTCACTCGCTGGTCACAGAGTGGGGAGCTCGTCAGGACCTCACCACCAGCCCAGCAGCAATAAAGAGCAGGTACGTAGAGCCACTAAGCGGGCACCAGGCATTCTTCCTTGAAAGCCGGCCAGGAACGCAACAACTGTCACACAACTGTCTTTGCTGGTGCATTTATCCCAAGGGTCCTGTAGGAAACTCACTCAAGTCATGCATACAACAGCTGTTAGGTCAGAAAATGGGGTGATGGGAACAGAGGAGCAGCACAGAATCTAAGGTGCAGAAGCTAATCATTTTGCCCACGGGCAGTACAATGCAGGAGGGCAAAACCAAGGCCCCTGAAATGTGCCTTTTCTGTTGGGCAGTGTTTTCCATGATAACGAAAAGAAGATTGTTCCCTTATCAGACAACCAGGGTTATAAAGGTGGGATCAGCAGGGAGGGTTTATGTGGAGTTTCCCAGGGTCCTGTGATGCAAGACACAAGCTGAAGGTACAGAAGCAAACACAATGGGCTGTGGCTCCAAAACACACCTTGGGGCTGTGCAAAGTCACAGGGGCTTCCAGTAAGTAAGTAGTTCTGCCAAGGTAGGCTGTGGGATTGCCCTATTGTTGATGGGGCAGCAGCACCTGTCTAGAAAAGACCTGGGGCTGGATTCTAGGATGCTGTATTCCAGGGATGATGCTGGGTATGACCTAGTCATGTGGGCAACCCTTGCTGCTCTCCTGAGGATGCCTACAATTCAGACTTTGGTAGCTGGCTTCAAGGTCTAGGAAGCAATGGCACAAGAATTAAGGATCCTGTGCAAAGTAGATTCCTGCAACCTAAACTGCGACTAAATATTTGCATGGTATTGTACTCAACTGCAGTCTCACAAAGTGGCCAATTAAATGTTTATACTCAGCTGTGGTCACCTACACACACACACACACACACACACACACACACACACCATCATCATCATCACAATGTGCTACACAGGTCACACAAAGTGACAAAAGGTATGTCTTATTGACACAGGCACCTGAACAGATGCAGGTAATTATAGTGACCCACAGTAGCAGTCATATGCAAGGGAATGTTGCTGACCAGCTTGAATTGCCTGGGGCCCTAAACCACCCTTCCACACATCATGCTCACCAGGTTCCAGTTCTGAGAGCTATCTATATTGTGCTTTCAGCTATAAATTGTATCAAACCATTGGCTCTCAGGCCTCCAGGGCCCCTGAGTTAAGTCCATCCCAATCTCAAAAAAGGCAGCTTTTTGCAACCTCCATAGTAGCTGAGATACTGTGTGTGCATATCTAGTGACAGGGAGCTTGTCCCCTCCAAAGGCTGTCTTTCCTTTGTTGGGAAAGCTGTTGGACAGTTCAAGCCATTAGCCTGTGCTGCCTGTGTGCCTCAGTGGTCCCAGTTCTGCTTTTTCAGCCCAAAGTATATCTGCTTTCTGCCCACCCAAGCCAACCCTTCATCAACATAAGAGTATCCTGAAGGGGGACACCTGAGCCAAATACTACTTTCTTAGTTAAGGATAAATACATTGGTTGCTTCTCCTACTCATTCTGAATTTCTGACCTGACTAGCTTTCTTATCATGGAGGCTGTAGGGTAGTAGATTTTTGGCTCCTTTTCCTTCACACATAACCAAATGTTATCAGTAAAGAACTCCCAGGAAGGAAGCCAGTACTCAATGACTGTTCCTCCTCTAGGACGACCTGACAAGGCCCATTCATCCTTCCAGCTGCAGCTCAGGTGTCCCTGACTCTTTCCAAACTGAACTGTTTTTCTAGTCATGTATGCACGATGCCAGTGAGCACCTTAGGAATCACACGTGGCATGGATGCCTCACATCCCTGCTGCCTTAGGATGCCTTCCACCCCTACCAGTTGGTACAGAGGGAAGACAGTGTGGTCTCTATCCCTGCCAGTCCCAGCCCAGGCAGCAGGGTGGGGTGTAGGGGTGTCTCTCCCAGAAAGCAATTGGAACACACTGTCAACCAAAGCTACTTGTGGTGGCATCACCCTAAGGTTGGCTTAGGCCAAGACAACAGAAAAAGCAATTAGATTTCCCAAGTTTAGGTGGAAGAAGATGCATGTGTTTCTGTTGGATGAGAAACTGATGCTGAGTATTTTGAATTCCTAAACAATGGTTCCAAAAAAGGATATGTTAAAAAAAAATCAGATTTCTAAATATAGCCCTAATGTGCAAGGACAGTGTCACCCTATACATTATTTACTCAAACTCTTTCTTGGTGCCTTCATTAGGTGTATGAATGGCTGAATGTGAGGATGTAGAGTGAGATAACGTAAACGATGTAGTTGTATAGTGTACACTCTGTAAATCCCACTTCCTAATCACTTCCACCATTCTGAAGGCCAAAGCAAGACGTTCCAAAGTATTCCCCAGCACAAGGACAGCACCAAAAGCCAAGCACACAGTCTAAGCTTATTCCCTGTTTGTCTGGGATTGCTCTCAAGACAAAAATTTGATCAGAAACATTTTCTTTCATGAATTTGCTTTACTGTATTTTCAAATTGAGCCTTGCCTCAAGCAGGCAAATACACATTGAAGAATGCACTTTGGTACTGTAAATAAACAACACATTGTTCCACTTGATTCCACACCATTTCATTGTGATAGAAGCATCCCTGATAGGGCATAGTCTTTTCCAAGTCTTTGTCAAAATGACCTTTATGGTGCGTTGGAGAGGCGGCAGCCTGAAGTGGCAGTCTCCAAGGATCCAGGCCTCTTCTCCAATTCTAATGTAGACAGCAGGTTGTGTAAGTTGTAACCACTAGACCACCAGGGAGCTGCAGCAGGTTAAATAAAACCAATAGACAACCCATTTTCTATTTCTAGGCAGAAGGGGGAAAGGCCTTTTGGACCACTGTATTATACAAAGAATTGAGTAAACAGCACATAAAAAGAAAAAAACCTATTAGTTGGCATTCAAAATAATCATTTTTCCCCTTGCATAGTACCTATTCTCTCACTAGAACTTTTAAGTGCTCTGCTGGGAGGCTTGGGGTTAATGACGTCATGTCTCATATAAACTTGGCTGAGAGTGAGAGCCCCTACTCCCACTGGTGCACAGCTTGGAGGGTAGGCAGTGCCAACCAGGGAGAAGCTGACTGCTGCCACATTAATCTGGGACTAGGGCCAAAAGCTACTCTTGGGCTCTTAAGGGCATTGTATTTCAAGAGCGCATTGTCTATGCCTCTTATTAAATGAAATGAAAGGAAGAGGAACAAGCCCTGCTTAGCCTTGGCTGCGTCCATGTCTTTCTTAAAACAGAAAAAGATAAGGAGGGAGTCTGCTCAGAGTTTGACTTTGCCTCTCACATAATTAAAAATTGCCACCTTCTTGGCAAGATACTAAGGAAGGATGTACTCACAAGGAAGAGAGTACTTTTCTTAGAAAAAAATACTAACACATAGAACAATCTGCGTACTGTTTTGGCACTTTTTCCTTCATCTCATTTGATTAATAAAGTGATGAGATCTGTATATCTCTAAGTATCTACAGAACAAATCTTCAGAAAGCTATAGTGGATAACAATCATGTGTAAAGATGCATTTCTAAGGGCCACCTTAAATCTACCCAGTAGCCTCATTCCCTAGAATGTGCTCCCCACTCCCCCCATAGGCCTGCTTTCTCATGAGTTCCAAAAATTCATACTCAGCCATGTTTAGCCTAATGACCAAGCCAAAAGCCCAGTCTATTCGTCGATGGGGGAAAGGCTAAGAAGATTTAAGACCCAAAGGAGTTTCCCATTTTGAAAAAAAAAAAAAATCAACACATAGCTAGCTTTTAACTATTGGTAATTAAAATGGCCATCATTGCAACTAAAGTATGTCCCCTTTCAAGATTGTACATTTGTATTACACTGTGGGACTCTTCTCTACCTGAGTGTGTATTCAGGGTATATGGGTACATTTTAACTGAAGTCTGAGCTATTTTTAAAGATTCCTACATTTGGGTGTCCCCTTCAATTATAAATCATATTGTGTACATAACTTTTAAGGATTATTTATTGAGGCCCTAAAACACTACACATAAAATAGTACACAGGGCACTGGATCCTCATTTGTTTAAAAAAAAAGGGGGGGCAGGGATATGGGGTTGAGGAAGTTTGATGTTTTCCATACCTATTCTAGCTAGAATATACTATGATTATAATATAGCCTTTATTTTTTTTCCCTCCTGCCTCCACTTCAATGAAAAGCCAGCATTAAAAAAGGAAAGAAACCTCAAGTTGCTGCCAGCTCTAATGAGAGGTCAGAATGGGGAAGAGATTAGGTGGTTACTAAACTGAGGGGTGGGCCACCTTTGACCATGTCAGCAATCTACACCTGCCTCATTTCTTGGTGCTTAAACTAAAAGCTGCCCTTGAAGAAAGGTTATATTGTTCTGTAATCACTACAGGGGAAGAAGATTCATTCTCCCCTGGTAAAAATTACCCAGGAAATGGAAAGCAATGTTATGACCAATTTCATAAATACTGATGGGTCTCTATAAAATGTTCAAGGCAGTGTGCTAGGTATAGAATATCCTAGATGAGACCATCAAAGAGCACTGTTGTAAAAGAAATGGCCTTTCTTAAGATCATTAATGCACTCTCCAGCTACACACATTCAAATATATTCTATTGGACACTGAGTTCCTGAAGACCAGGGACCATCTTTCCATCTTTGTATCTCCACAACCTAGTGTAGGGCTGGCACAAGTTTAAGAGCTTGAGAAGTAAACTGTCAAAGAAAATGAAAGGATGAAAAACACAGCCTCTGGTCATCAGCTGTACCAGATGACAGTAGCAGCCCTGTTTTAGTTGGGTTTGCCAGTTTGTAACCAGGCAGCAATTATGTAAGTGCTTTAATCTTGTAGGGGCATTTTCGTATGGAAAAATGAACAAAAACAAGAGAAGGCATTTTTTATGACCAGTACTTCTTCTAGGGAAAAATTTAAAAAAAAAA